>CM050201.1:27865092-27885092 GCA_027475355.1 Coilia nasus
GTGTGTGTGTGTGTGTCTGTCAGTATATAAGCGACAAAGAGGCAGAGGTGCAGCTATTGGGATCTTGCATGACGACAGACAGGAGACAAAAGCCAAGCTGCAGAAAATAGAAACAGAAGATCCTGTGTGGCCCCGGCGCGCTAATGAAAGGAGCTGTAAATGACAGAGGAGGGAGGGAGGGAGAGGAAGACTATACATAGTGATGTTAGAAAGAGGGAGAGAGAGGAAGAGAGAAAGAGGGAGAGACAGAGAGAAAGAGAGAGAGACAGAGAGAGTCTCCACTGTGATACTTCAGTTTTAGAAACCACCAAACAGAGACACAAAAAGAGAGAGGCAGAAAGAGAGAAAGGGAGAGAGAGAGGGACAGAGAGAGGGACAGAGAGGAAGAGAGAAAAAAAGAAAAAAGGAAGAGAGAGAGAGAGGTAAAGAGAGAGAGATAGAGAGAGAGCGACAGAGAGAGAAAGAAAGAGAGAGAGGGAGAGAGAAAAGAGGCAGAGAGAGAGAAAGAGAGAGAGAGAGATAGAGACAGAGAGAAAGAGAGAGAAAGACGAAGGGAGAGAGAGAAAGAGCAGTGGCCTTTCCTTCCCCTCATGATTACAGTTCCTTTAATGACTCTTATTGGCAACACTACAGAGCCCATCAGCCTGCTGCAGCCAGAATACCACACACACACATACGCCCACACACACAAGCGCACACACACAGACAAGTGCACACACACACACACGCACACACACACACACACACACACACACACACATACGCACACACACACACACACGCACACACACACACACACACACACACACACACACACACACACACAACCGCACACACGCGCGCGCGCACACACACACACGCACATAGATGCACACACAATATCCCCTCTCTTGTGCATATCACCAAACCTCATGATGTAACAACACTAATAACAAACTGATCAGAAGGAGTATTTTAAAATACAGTTTAAGAGCAGCATGTGTGAGAGCAGTGACAGTGCGATTGAGTGCAAATGAAAAAGACACAGGACAGAGAAGAAAGAGGGGGATGAGCAAGGGGCGTGTGATATAGCCATCTTCACGCTACAAAGGCCAAATGAAGCAATGACCCATTAAACACACACACACACACACACATCTTTCTCCCTCTCCTTCACACACACACACACAGACCACCTGTCAGACAGATCCCCATCACACACACACACACACACACACACACACACAGTCCTCCACCAATAGCCCATTACACAAGTGCAATGACATCATGGCAAATATGCTCATTACGCTGATTTGCGACTTTCTCTCTTCCCCTCCATCGACGCACTAAAAACACACTAACTGAACCGTCTCCATCAACGCACTAAAAACACTCTGACTGCCCCGACGCGAAGACGTTCCTCATGCACGAAGAGCTGGGCGATCTGGTTTCAAAGAGTCTAAAAGGCCTTACCACATAAACATTATTAATCCAATCATTCAGAAAACCAGCTCACTGTAAACAGCACACATTTCTCAGCCAGGTAGTGGAGCTAATTGTTAGTGAATTGAAAGTGTGTTATGCTCACAGGTAGAACGCCTGTACGATGGAGGAGTTCTAAAGCTGGGGCTTCCTATTTCGACGGGAACATAATCATGTAGCCCATTAACAGCAACTGCAACTCCGTGAGCAAAAATACACATAAACACAGCAACACAGCGCACACTGGGAACTGCTACTGCTGAGATTAATTATGTTTTGGGATTACACAGTTTGTGTGTGTGTGTGTGTGTGTGTGTATGTGTGTGTGTGTGTGTGTGTGTGTGTACACATGTGTCAACGTCAGGACAAGGAACAGCTGTTTGCTGACTACAGTACGCCTCCCCGTATCACCATGGAGGCAAAACACGCTGAGGAAAGGACACGTCAGCACACACCGCAGAGCGTATAAACACACACACACACACACACACTCGCAAACACACACACACACACACGCAAACACACACACCCAACAGAGCATATAAAACACACTCACACACAAAAACAAACACACACACACACACACAAATGCATGGTGTAGATTTACTATAGCAGAGCACATACACCAGTAATCAGAAGCATGCCATCATGGCATCTGCAAATAGGGAAGTGGGGCAGAAGTTGGAGTGTGTGCCGTGAGAGCGAGTGAGTAACGGCGTCGTCTGTTTGGAAGGAGGAGTGTATGTGTGTGTGTGTGTGTGTGTGTGTGTGTGTGATTAAAAGCCTCTCTGCAGCATACAGTGCCTGTACAGCATGATTATGCAGTTAGTGTGAACAGGGCGGGGTGCAACGATGGCTCCCTCAAACACATACGCACGCACGCACGCACGCACGCACGCACGCGACACAAAACCTTCCTCAAACAGGCAGGCATGCAGGGATGCAATGCAAGCCACACAAAGGCAGACAGGAATGCATAAACACACAGTCTCTCTCTCACACACATACACACACACACATACACACATACACAGACACACACAATGACGTTACCGGGCTAAGGCTGACACAGTAAACAGTAGACAGATGGAGCATAGAGAGGAGAGGAGAGGAGAGGAGAGGAGAGCAGAGCAGAGCAGAGGGCAGGCAGGAGAGGAGAGGAGAGGGCAGGGAGGAGAGGAGAGGAGAGGAGAGGAGAGAGGGTTGGGCAGGGAGGAGAGGAGAGGAGAGAGGGTTGGGCAGGGAGGAGAGGAGAGGAGAGGAGAGGAGAGGAGAGGAGAGAGGGTTGGGCAGGGAGGAGAGGAGAGGAGAGGAGAGGAGAGGAGAAGAGAGGAGAGGAGAGGAGAGGAGAGGAGAGGAGAGGGGAGGGGAGGGGAGGAGAGGAGAAGAAGGGAGAGGAGAGGAGAGGAGAGGAGAGGAGAGGAGGAGAGAAGAGTGGAGTGGGGAGGAGAGGAGAGGAGAGTCCATTACAATATCAAGAGCAGTGTGTGAAAAAAGAAGATAAAGACAAAGAGGAGAAAAGAACAAGGCCAAATATATATTACAAATACATATAAGAGATAAGAATATATATTACAAATACATATTGCAATGGACTCTGATCTATATATGCACACACCACCGCAGGGCTGCTATTCACAAGAGAAATAGATATGGACACAACAAATATCATTCCTCCTCCATTTGGGGTTTTTGTGTGCTTAATGCCACAGCTTCCATCGTCTCCATTTACAATGAGTTATGCCTGAAATAACTAAGATTTATTACTAATCGTGGCAGCTGCACTAACCCTTGTTTTCCTAATTGTCTGACTTAATTATGTGTTCAGTGATTAATATGAATGTGAAACAAAAGCCCAATATAACTGAATTTTACTGCCTTGTGCGTAAAACAAATGTGAAGAGACACTATAGCTTGGTTTTAGTGGCCTGCCTTTGTATCTGCACTGAGATGTACTGACTATTATTGGTGTGGTACCAATAATTACTAATCATATTAGTTTAGTACGCGTTTAGTCTTTGACCTGGCCTACTTTTCATCTTTCAGATGTGTAGAATAATGAGTGGGCTAATTAGTTTCTGTCCCGTAAAGCAATGACTAAAGCAGCTGTCATGACCCCTACACTGATTTCTCTGTCCCACTCACACACGCGCACACACACGCGCACACACACGCGCACACATACACACACACACACACACAGGTGCGTGCACACACACACACACTCTGCCCAAGACGTTTCCAATTGCACCGATTCCAAATTGTAAAATGGCACATCACTGCATTTTGTTATGCAGCCCAGTCTAAAAGGACGGGCATTCAAGCAACCTTGACAGAGGGGCAGAGCCAGAGAAAGAGAGTTATATAGACAGAGACAGACAGACAGAAAGAGAGAATGAGAGAGAGAGAGAGAGAGAAAGAAAGAGAGAAAAGAGAGAGAGAGAGAAAGAAACAGAAAAGAGACAAAGAGAGAGAAAGAAAGAGAAAAGAGAGAGAGAGAGAGAGAGAAAGAGGGGTGATAGAGGGAGGTGCGAGTGGTGTGGGGCGGGGTGGTGTGTGGATGTTGGTGGTGTTGGTCTGTAAAAGCGAGTGGGGTGGAGGGGGGTGTGGTATGTGTGTGTGTGTGTGTGTGGGGGGGGGGGTGTTGGTCTATAAAAGCGAGTGGTGTGTGTGTGTGTGTGGGGGGGGTGGAGGGTGGTTGTGTAGGTCTGTAAAAGCGCGTCCTGCTGTGGTCGAGGGGGGGTTAAGGGTGGGCTGGGGGGCGTGTGTGTGGGTGTTGGTCTGTAAAAGGGAGTGGTGTGTGGGTGGGGGGGGTGTTGGTCTGTAAAAGAGAGTGGTGTGGGGTGTGCGTGTGTGTGTGTGTGGGGTGTGTGTGATGGTCTGTAAAAGCGAGTGGTGTGTGTGTATGTGTGTGTGGTGTGTGTGTGATGTGTGTGTGTGTGTGGGGTGCTGGTCTGTAAAAGGGAGTGGTGTAGGGTGTGTGTGTGTGTGTGTGTGTGTGTGTGTGTGTGTGTGTGTGAGAGAGAGAGAGGTGCTGGTGTGTAAATGCGTGTCATGCTGTGCGACGGCTGCCACTCCGGCTAAAGCAGCAGCAGCTCCTACGCGTCGCCGTGCCAACCACACAGCACCCCACTACCATCAATCACACTAGTGCTACGCTACGCTAGGCTACGCTACCTAGCGCTGCCAGCACGGCCAAAATGGCCCCTTCCTCTGGAGCTGTGCATGAAAGAGAGGGGGAGGAGAGGTACAGAGAAAGACAGGACAAGAGAGAAGAGAACTGAAAGAAAAAGATGAAGTGTGTGTGTGTGTGTGTGTGTGTGTGTGTGTGAGAGCAAGAGAAAGATATGATGAGAGAAGACAAAAGAAACATGGAGAGGGCAAAAAATAAAAATAGGGTGTGTGTGTAAAAACAATAAAGAAATGAAATGGAGAATAGCAAAAACAATAGATATGGAGGGGGGAATGGACGAAAGCAAGAAGAGTAAAAAGAGCATACGGCAGAGCCATGGAGACCCTCTAGGCCCCTCTAGGCCCCTCTAGGACCCTCTAGGACCCTCTAGGACCCTCTAGGACCCTCTAGGCCCCTCTAGGCCCCTCTAGGACCCTCTAGGCCCCTCTAGGCCCCTCTAGGACCCTCTAGGACCCTCTAGGCCCCTCTAGGACCCTCTAGGACCCTCTAGGCCCCTCTAGGACCCTCTAGGCCCCTCTAGGACCCTCTAGGACCCTCTAGGCCCCTCTAGGCCCCTCTAGTTCATGCAGATTTCCACTGCCGTCTCACCCAAATCTAGCACAGCCCCAGTGATCGTTTATAAAGAACCTCCACGGACAGCTGCTTGCTGGATCAAATACACAGTAGCAACAGTGTGTGTGTGTGTGTGTGTGTGTGTGTGTGTGTGCGTGTATCAATGGAAGGCAGACAAGCAGTCGGCCTTATCAAGTGTGTATATGTGTCAGAGCGAGCAGAACCCATAACCCCCACCCCACGCACCCATCCACACACACACACACACACACACACACACACACACACACACACACAGCTTCAACTTAATCACAGGCCGGGGAGCCAAGAGTGCTGCACAGATCAAAGGACACACACACACACAACCTCTTTCCCAGTCATGTTAGCTCACACTCACATGCTAGCGCTCTCATTCCCTATCTCCTCCGTTTCCCCATCTCTCTGACACACACACACACACACACACCCCTTCATTTCCCCATCTCTCTCTCTTACACACACACACACACACACCTTCCATTTCCCCATTTCTCTCTCTTACACACACACACGCACACACACCCTCCGTTTCTCCATCTCTCTCTCTCACACACACACACACTCTGTGTCTCTCCCTCTCTCCCTCTCTCCCTCACACACACACACACACATCCTCAGTTTTCCCATCTCTCTCTCTCTCTTACACACACACACACTCTTTTTCTCCTAATCTGCCTCCCGTTCGTACAGATATGTAAACCAGAAGTGATGCATCAGATTTGCTTGCCTCAGTTCTGGTTACAGAGTCGTGAGGTAAAATGACTTAATCGTGTTTTTTCCCTCTCGCGTTCCTCCCTCCGCTAGCTTCTCTGAGAGGAGGCGCGTTCCTCGCTCCACTAGCTTCTCTGAGAGGAGGCGCATTCCTCCCTCCGCTAGCTTCTTTGAGAGGAGGCGCGTTCCTTCGCTCCGCTAGCTTCTCTGAGAGGAGGCGCGTTTCTGGCTCCGCTAGCTTCTCTGAGAGGAGGCGCGTTCCTGGCTCCGCTAGCTTCTCTGAGAGGAAACGCGTTCCTTCGCTCCGCTAGCTTCTCTGAGAGGAGGCGCGTTCCTCTCACTGCTAGCTTCTCTGAGAGGAGGCGCGTTCCTGGCTCTGCTAGCTTCTCTGAGAGGAGGCGCGTTCCTCGCTCCGCTAGCTTCTCTGAAAGGAGGCGCGTTCCTCGCTCCGCTAGCTTCTCTGAAAGGAGGCGTGTTCCTCCCTCCGCTAGCTTCTCTGAGAGGAGGCGCGTTCCTTCGCTCCGCTAGCTTCTCTGAGAGGAGGCGCGTTTCTGGCTCCGCTAGCTTCTCTGAGAGGAGGCGCGTTCCTGGCTCTGCTAGCTTCTCTGAGAGGAGACGCATTCCTTCGCTCCGCTAGCTTCTCTGAGAGGAGGCGCGGTCCTCGCTTCGCTAGCTTCTCTGAGAGGAGGCGCGTTCCTCTCCCTGCTAGCTTCTCTGAGAGGAGGCGCGTTCCTGGCTCCGCTAGCTTCTCTGAGAGGAGGCGCGTTCCTTCGCTCCGCTAGCTTCTCTGAGAGGAGGCGCGTTCCTCTCCCTGCTAGCTTCTGTGAGAGGAGGCGCGTTCCTCTCACTGCTAGCTTCTCTGAGAGGAGGCGCGTTCCTGGCTCTGCTAGCTTCTCTGAGAGGAGGCGCGTTCCTCGCTCCGCTAGCTTCTCTGAAAGGAGGCGCGTTCCTCGCTCCGCTAGCTTCTCTGAAAGGAGGCGTGTTCCTCCCTCCGCTAGCTTCTCTGAGAGGAGGCGCGTTCCTTCGCTCCGCTAGCTTCTCTGAGAGGAGGCGCGTTTCTGGCTCCGCTAGCTTCTCTGAGAGGAGGCGCGTTCCTGGCTCCGCTAGCTTCTCTGAGAGGAGACGCATTCCTTCGCTCCGCTAGCTTCTCTGAGAGGAGGCGCGGTCCTCGCTTCGCTAGCTTCTCTGAGAGGAGGCGCGTTCCTCTCCCTGCTAGCTTCTCTGAGAGGAGGCGCGTTCCTCGCTTCGCTAGCTTCTCTGAGAGGAGGCGCGTTCCTCTCCCTGCTAGCTTCTCTGAGAGGAGGCGCGTTCCTGGCTCCGCTAGCTTCTCTGAGAGGAGGCGCGTTCCTTCGCTCCGCTAGCTTCTCTGAGAGGAGGCGCGTTCCTCTCCCTGCTAGCTTCTGTGAGAGGAGGCGCGTTCCTTCGCTCCGCTAGCTGCTCTGAGAGGAGGCGCGTTCCTCTCCCTGCTAGCTTCTCTGATAGGAGGCGCGTTCCTTCGCTCCGCTAGCTTCTCTGAGAGGAGGCTCGTTTCTGGCCTGAGATCCCCAAGATGAAGTCCATGCCTGTGTGGGAGAGGCTGGCTGCTCGCGGTGCCTGTTGTGTCTCACTCTGACTCACACACACACACACACACACACATCTGACAGATTCAAGTGTGTGGGTCGACCCAAGACAGGAGGCTGCATTACTTAGATGAAGACCATCAGGCTACTGGAACAATGACACACACACACACACACACAAAAACATGCAGACACACACATACACACCCACACCTATACATACACAAAGAAACTGATACATACAAATATTCATACATATACAAACAGACACACATAAATAAACAGAAACACTGACACCAACACAAAGGCACATACAAGCACACACACATACACACACACATACACACACATATATATACACTCACACAAAACCATACACACACACACACGGTACCCAGACCTTCCTTCATGTGTTGCCAGGGCCCTCTTTGTGTCTCATTAGTCAGCATGACCGCTGTCTGACCACTGTCTGCCGGAGGTACCACCACTGACACACACACACACACACACACACACACCACCCCCACCACCACTAGTGGCAGCACGCGAACCTGCCCACATTTCCTGGCCCTAAGGTGCAGTACCACGGCAGCTTCACAGACAGACACACACACACACACACACACACACACACACACACACACACACACACACACACACACACACATCATTAACACCTCCAGAGGAACCAGTATACCCCCTCTCCAAACCCCACCACAGAGGAAGAAGCTTACCCCCCCCCCCCCCCCCCCCCCACCCTCACCAATGGAGGAACCAGCTCACCCTGCCCCCCCACCACTACCACTGGGTGGTCAAACTTTAGTAATTGGAGGAGGCCAGTCTCCCCAAAAAAATGACCAATCCCCCCATTTACTTTTTTTTTCCTAAGACGGAAACGGTCTACATGTTCCTCTCATGAAACGCTCGGTGGAGTCGTTAGCCAGTGAAGCGTGACACGCCCACCCTGTCATCAGGCAGATAAAAGCCTGGGCCTCTGGCCCGTAACCACGGCGACTACCGCAGCATCCTCCAGCCCTTCCACACACATCCCATTAGGACCATGGCTAGTGGCTAGCGGTCCGTTGCTCATAGACCAAAGGGGGCCAACTCGTCCTCTGACCTCACACAACACAAAAAGCTCACGGTAAGTTAAGTGGATGTCTTACTTAGTCAACGATTTTTTCTGTTGTTGTTTCCAGTTTACAAACAACGGAGAAAGTCTCCCGACGACTTACTCATCACAGCATCATTACTGGGCCGCGAAACGTGCAGGCACTAACAAAAGCCATTTCATCATCGAGATGCGGAAAAGCTAGCTGATGAAAAAAGAGGGAGAAAGAGAGAGTGAGTAATGGTTTTGTTGACAGTGAAGCACTCGAGCGAGAGTGTAAAAGAGGGAGAGAGTGTGTGTGTGTGTGTGTGTGTGCGCGCGTGAGTCAGATCTCTTTCATTCACTCTTGCTATTCAATCACGGGTTTTTCCTGTGTGTGGGGGAGGAACACAAGATTCAGAAGCGAAACACTGATGACGTGTCTGAGCCAGTCAGTGTGAGTGTGAGTGTGTGTGTGTGTGTGTGTGTGTGTGTGTGTGTGAGTGTGTGTGCGTGTCACACCGTGAGAAAGATGCATGGAAATGAAGGTGTATCTCCCGACCCGGATGCTGGGAGATTTGCAGGGGAAATACTCTGCCTCTATTCTCTCCACTCCTGGGCCCCACTGTGCCGTGGTAATCACAGTCAAAATAAGCCTAATCAGAATCTGTGGCTGCTCCGCCGAGGTAATGCCCAGATAGCCTAACTGAGGCCTTGTACAGTGCCCAAATCACCTCCTCTGGAAGGCCTTTAAATGAGGTGGTCCGGTGACTAACCCAGTCAAGTTAGGCCAGAGGAAGTGGTAGACCTCCTCATGGAAGAGCCTCATGGCTGCCTCATGGCTTCTTCATCATCATCATCCTCCTCCTCCTAGCCTGGGAAAGCGAAGCTACAGGGGCCCTGATTTAGGATATCTGGGTTCCCACTTTCCGGAATACCCCCTGGTCCTCTAGTTTAACCACAATAAAACGGCACTCCCCATATATGCTCATACCATTAAGCCACACACACACACACACACACACACACACACACACACACACACACACACACACACAAGCAAGATTAAAGTCTCTCACTCATATATACACACACACACAGCAGATGAACCGGAGGTCCTCTACTCTAACCACAAACAAATGCACTTCCTATACATACTTGATTCATTAATTAAAGTACACACACACACACATACACACGCACACACACACGAGAAGACTCTACAGCACAGAGCAGAAAGCAGATATGTAAAGGAGTTTTTTCAACCTTAGAATAATGTAGTTTTTTCAACCTTAAAATCATGTTTCCAAAGTTGTTTCAGTGGTTTATCAACTCATAACTGGGTGAAAGATACTTCTGAATTCGCTTTGCGGCCCTCCATGGCCTATAACCGCAACTAAGTAAGCTTGAAAGACTGGGCCATCTCTCTGTTGTTTGAATGAGAGACAATTCTGCTTCCAACCTGTAGGGCAACCGAAGGGGAAAACCACTTAGTGTTGCTTTAAGTCACTGACTGGCAGCCATGATGACAGCAGGACTGCTGGAGGTGAAAAAAGAAACACGAGTGACTAGGCAGAGTTAAGTGCAGCAGAAGGAGTGATTAGAGTGACTAGGCAGAGTTAAGTGCAGCAGAAGGAGTGACTAGAGTGACTAGGCAGAGTTAAGTGCAGCAGAAGGAGTGACTAGAGTGACTAGGCAGAGTTAAGTGCAGCAGAAGGAGTGACTAGAGTGACTAGGCAGAGTTAAGTGCAGCAGAAGGAGTGACTACAGTGACTAGGCAGAGTTAAGTGCAGCAGAAGGAGTGACTAGAGTGACTAGGCAGAGTTAAGTGCAGCAGAAGGAGTGACTAGAGTGACTAGGCAGAGTTAAGTGCAGCAGAAGGAGTGACTAGAGTGACTAGGCAGAGTTAAGTGCAGCAGAAGGAGTGATTAGAGTGACTAGGCAGAGTTAAGTGCAGCAGAAGGAGTGACTAGAGTGACTAGGCAGAGTTAAGTGCAGCAGAGGGAGTGACTACAGTGACTAGGCAGAGTTAAGTGCAGCAGAAGGAGTGACTAGAGTGACTAGGCAGAGTTAAGTGCAGCAGAAGGAGTGACTAGAGTGACTAGGCAGAGTTAAGTGCAGCAGAAGGAGTGACTAGAGTGACTAGGCAGAGTGAAGTGCAGCAGAAGGAGTGACTAGAGTGACTAGGCAGAGTGAAGTGCAGGCCTCAGCAGAATCCGAGAGAGGAATTCTCTCTCTCATGCGTTTGTGTAAAAATCATGAGGCAGGGAAAAAAAAAAAAAAAAGCGCTGTAGTTCCACCACGCATTCCGGCATTCCGAGCTGCCACAGAATTCCTGCCATTCCTGAGGCCAAGAGCTAAGCGTGAATGGAGGGACTATGACGGAGGGATGGAGGGAGAGAGAGAGAATGGATGGAACACAGATGGAGAGAAAAAGGGAGAGCAGGAAGAGATTAACTGCCTGGAGCCGCACAGCAAAACGAGGGGGAAATTCACATGACTATCACTCTGCCTGTCTTTTAACCGCGTCTCACTGTTCTTCTGTGTACACACACACACACACACACACAGGATGTGTACAAGGATGACGTAGCGGAATTCCACTGTGAGGGCACTCGCTACTAGGAGGCTCCACCTCACACACACACAGACACACACACACATACACACAGACACACAGACACATATACACACGTAGAGGTCTCAGCTCCCAGTATATACTTAAGTTTAAAATGTATGTGAGGAATACGAATTCTGCTCACTTCTCGACCATTAAAACATGCACATCTACACAGACAGATGTGCATGCGCACACACATACACACACACACCCCTGTTGTGAAACAGGGAGATATAACGCCAGCTTCCTCCTACTACCTGTTATACCCTCCAGCACAGTCTCGTTTCCTCTGCTGACATAAAGCAGGCCTAGGGTCTCTGCTGACTACATTTCAGGGGGAGGAAGAGAGAGACATCAAAGCTGAGAATGCTCTATGGTCCCTGCTTAAACTAATGCATGTGTATGCGCGTGTGTATATTTGTGTGTGTGCGTATGTGTGCATATTTGTGCGTGCACATGTGTGTACATTTCTGTGTGTGTATATGTATTTGTGTGCACGTGCGTGTGTGTGTTTGTGTGTTTTATGGTCCCTGCCATAAAAGTAAACGCGAGTCTCTACTGCCCTGTTTCTGGACTGATTGTCCAAATGTCAACCTTGCAAACTGACCTCCCAATATAACTGATAGCCCAATACACACACACACACACACACACACACACACACACACACACACATAGACAAACAGTACAAGAGAGACACAGAGATACACATGGAGACACACACACTTACACAGAGACACTAAGAGACACACACAGGCTAACAGACACAGCCTAACAGACACACAAAAGACACATACACAGATACACACACAGAGACACACAGACACTCACACGGAGACACACACGGAGACACACACACGGAGACTCACACACGGAGACTCACACACGGAGACTCACACACGGAGACTCACACACGGAGACTCACACACACACACCAATAAGCAGAGTGCAGTCTCAGGGCCTGTACACTGAGCCAAATATTCTCACCAGCACACTGACACACACTCACAAACGGCCCCATTCACAGCCCGTCGAGCAGCGGAGGAAACTCGACTCCAGGCCGCCGGCCTTCCCAGAGAAATCCGTGCCCTCCGCGGGCAGGAACGTCAACAGTCCCCTGGGAACGCCACCACAGACTTCCCATTGTGCGGGCCCGAGACTCGCGTCACGTGCACACTGGGGCCACCGAGAGGAGGACGGAGGAGACGGGCGAGGGGCTCACTGTGACAGCACGGAGGTGATGACGGGAGAAATAGGTAGATGGAGGGGGAGAGAGAGAGAGAGATAGAAAGTGAGAGAGAGATAGAGAGACAGAACGAGAGAGAGAGAGAGATAGAGAGACAGAGAGAGAGAGATGGAGAAACAGAACGTGAGAGAGAGATAGACAGAGAGAGAGAGATAGAGAGACAGAAAGAGAGAGAAAGATAGAGAGACAGAAAGAGAGAGAGAGAGAGATAGAGAGACAGAAAGAGAGAGAGAGAGAGAGGGAGACAGAAAGAGAGAGAGAGAGACAGACAGAAAGAGAGAGAGAGAGAGACTGCAGATGACTATATATACATATGTATTAGTGTTCTGATCTGTACATTATTTTCTTTTATTGTGTATTTTTTCTACCGTCTTATACTGTATTGTACAACTCTATATGTCTATCCATAGACACGGTGTCATGTGTCACCCACATCAGTATTACTGCTTTGGCAATACTAATGCACTTTGTCATGCCAGTAAAGCACTGTTGAAATGGATTGAATTCAGAGAGAGAGAGAGAGAGAGAGAGAGAGACAGAGAGAGAGACACAGTCAGAGAGACAGACAGACAGACCCCTAGTGTGGGAAGGGGGTGCAATTAGACAGAAAGACTCACAAGTATGTGCTTTGAGGGGTGAATGTGAATACATGGGATTGTACGCATCCTTAATTTTTTTTTTTAAATTATTTATGTACATTGTAAAGAATGTCATTTGTGTCTCTACAGAAGGGGAGACAACAATGACAGCAAGCATATCTTGTGTATTTTGCACCTTGTATATATTGCATTCTGTGAAAGACTTTGTTACTTACAATCACAGACTAACTAAGTTGTATATATTGTATCCTGTGAAAGACTTTGGAATTTACAATCACAGACTAACTAACTTGTATATATTGTATTCTGTGAACGACCTTGGAATTTACAATCACAGACGAACTAACTTGTATATATTGTATTCTGTGAACGACCTTGGAATTTACAATCACAGACGAACTAACTGAGCTACAGGAAGACAGCCAGATTCTGGAGTTGAGAATGGCATGCATGCTTGGAGGGGAAGTGAGGCTTCTCAACCACAGAGGTTGTCCACAGGGCAGATACGCCGACAGGCTTCTCGGAATGAATCGATACCGCAGCAATGACAACAATAACAACAACAATAACAACAACGAGGAGGGGGAGGAGACAGACCTGCTGGAGCAGTGACATCACTCAAGACTCAAGACGCCGCATTTCTCACATACTAGTTAAGTACACAAATACAGAAATGAAACTGCAATTCTCCTGACTGAGCAAATTACCTTCATATAAACTGCTACATAGAAGTACAAAAAGAAGCTATTCACAGAAAACTGAAAATAAAAAAAAAACTACCAAAACCATAATGGTGACTATTTATGTAGAGAATAATACTGTGTGTGTGTGTGTGTGTGTGTGTGTGTGTGTGTGTGTGTGTGTGTGTGTGTGTGTGTGTGTGTAGCAGTGTTACTTATTAGAGTGCAGTAGAACCGCAGTGAGTGAGTATCAGTATGGGAGCGTATCAGAGCCCAGAGGGAAGTCCCCACCCCCTGTCTACCCAACATGGTGACAAACAGCAGTGGGGGTATTCCAATAACACAGATCAAACAACACGCCTGGCCAGGCGAACTCTGAGTAAGTGGTAAACCTTCTAATAGAAGCACCGGACATCTTTATTCTCCGTGCAAAATAAAGCTTCCGGGCTCTTGTGTCTATTAGTCACAACAAGGTTTCTCACCAGTTACAGTCTGGGAATACCCCCCCCTTGAAGAAGCCTTCCAGATTGCCCAATAATGCCCTAACGTGTGTGTGTGTGTGTGCGTGTGCGCGAGAGAGAATGTGTGTGTGTGTGTGTGTGTGTGTGTGTGTGTGTGTGTGTGTGTGTGTGTGTGTGTGTGCATAAATGTATGACTTATGGGCAGAAAATCAGCAGTAAGCAATGAGAATCTTCACTCTGAAACACACAGGCATAGCAGGCCATGGCTTCCATTAACGACCACAAGCATATGCATGTTTGCATACAAGTGCACTTGCATGCAAAACACACACATACACACAGGGGCGCCGCTAAGGGGGGTAGGTCAGGACTCAGGGGGCCCAGAACTTCAAACGGGCCCACAGAGGAGTGATATGGTTGGGGTGGGGGCCCAATTCTTTTTCAGGGGCCCCACAATTTCTTGTGGCACCCCTGCATATCCCCCCCCCCCCCTTCCCCCAAACCCCACCCCACACTACTAAGTTAAGCGGCAAAATGTGGAATTATTTGTTTTGTTTTGTAAAAGGGGAATAGCTTTACCATTATCAGTAAGTCTTTCCCACCGATGCAAACACTTTTGGACCGTCATGGAGAAGGGAAAACAGTAACACAAATACAAGCAACCACGTTTCCAAGTTTTGCACGAAGAGAGAGAAATGCGCGCACACGTTCCTGGAAATGGTGACAGCACAGTGATGTCACATCCCACATGACACCCAGAGCGGCGGCCTCCACTGGTGCTGCGGCGGCTTTCGCTGCGCTGGCTGCTTCAGAGTGAAAGTGTGTTTACCCGCCCGGCTCAACTTCCTCCTAAACATGACAACTTCCTCCTAAACATGACAGATGTGCACGGGAAAAGCCATTACTCAGGGTAAAATCCCTTCTCTCTCTGTCACGCTGTCTCTCTGTCTCTCTGTCTCTCAAGTCGGTTTTCATTGTTTCAGCCATATACACAGTACATAGTGAGACGAGACAACATTTCACTGGATAAAACTGGTGATACATGCAACTGTTAGGACACAGACATATACATAATATTGCCTACATGCACTATTATGACCACAGATGCACATACTGCATTCTCTCTCTCTATCCTGCTCTGTCCCTCTATTATCGTATTCTCTCTTCCTCTATGCATGCCTTTCCTCTCCTCACTGGCTTTGTCCATATCCCTGTCTTTAGACACAGTCTGTTCACATTTTTAGTAATGATTCATCATATCTAGAACTAAAAAAAACAAACATTCTGTGGTTTATCACTTGGGTGTACACGTCTGTTTTGGGTTTTGTGCGTGTGTGAGTACGTGTATCTGTGTGTGTGTGTGTGTGTGTGTGTGTGTGTCACAGGCGAGCAGTGCGAACATTAGCAGTCTGTGGGAAACCAGGAAGTGTTTGCAGGCTTGCAGAGGGATCCTCTGTGTCCTCCACAGGAAATGCCTCGCATATCTGCTCCACGCTGCTGAGCTAGGCCGTCAGTGTGTGCATGCATGTGCATATATGTGTGTGTGTGTGTGTGTGTGTGTGTATATGTGTGCGTCCATGTGTGTATGTGTGTGCGCGCGTCCGTGTGTGTGCGTGTGTGTGCGCGCACACGTCCCTGCGTGTGTGTATGTGTGCGTCTGTGTGTGTGTGTGTGTGTGTGTGTGTGTGTGTGGGAGGTTATGAGTAATTAAAACGGCCTTCCTGGTCTCACTGGGCTCCTTGAGGGGCTTTGGAGGCTGCTGAAGCGTTATTCCCATTACCAGCACACACTCCAGACACACACACACACACACACACACACACACACACACACAGCATTACCAGTGCGCAACGACCAGCACACACACTCCACACACACACAGCATTACCAGTGCACAACGACCAGCACACACACTCCATACACACAGCGTTACCAGTGCAGAACACTCCACACACACACACTCCACACACACACACACACACACACACACACACACAGCATTACCAGTGCACAACGACCAGCACACACACTCCACACACACACACAGCATTACCGGTGCACAACGACCAGCACACACATTCCACATACACACCGTTACCAGTGCAGAACACTCTACATACACACTCCACACACACACACAACACTACCAGTGTAGAACACTCCACACACACACTCCAAACACGCAGCGTTACCAGTGCAGAACACTCCACACACTCTACACACACAGCATTACCACTGCAGAACACTCCACACACACACACACACAGCCAGCTCAGTGTTGCACAGGACAGGTGTGTCAGTGTGTCAAACACACACAGAAAGAAAGAAAGAGGGTGTCTGTAGAGAGAGAGAGAGAGAGAGAGAGAGAGAGAGAGAGAGAGAGGGAGGGAGAGAGAGAGATAGAGAGAGAGAGAGAGAAAATACTGTGTGTGTGTGTGTGTGTGTGTGTGTGTGTGTGTGTGTGTGTGTGTCCCCAATCTAAATGGCCTTAGATCAACTACACACACACACACCCTTGCCTCTCCCCAATCTAAATGGCCTTAGATCAACTACACACACACACACACACACACACACACACGCGCACACACACACACCCTTCCCTCTCCCAATCTAAATGGCCTTAGATCAACTACACACAAACCCCTTCCCTCTCCCAATCTAAATGGCCTTAGATCAACTACACACGACACACCCCTTTCCTCTCCCCAATCTAAATGGTCGTAGATCAATTACACCCTCATCCCTCCTTCCTGACTGATCAATTACACACATATCCCTACTTCCTGATTACCCAGACTCCCTCACTCCCTCTCATCGCAACACTCACAACAACAAATCTCCCTCACTCACTCAAGACACCAAACCTGACTCTCGTACCACATGGGCGGGTACAGCGTGGTATGAAGACGTACGGATGAGATTGCCCAGTTGTCCACCGTTTCAAGTCCAGAATGCATTGCTTTAAGCCAGCACTCAGCCACTCAGCCAGTCGTTTCAAACAAGCCCATTCTCTCCATGGCTCACGTTTAGAGATGCGAGATCAGCAGCGTTATTGAGCAGAGGCAGCAGGGGGAGGCTCGTTGTGCTCGCTGTGCTGGAGAAAAGCTCTGAGTACTGAAACGCATTTACAATACAGATGACACTAACGACAGTAAAACACAAAAGACTTGAGGAATGGAGGACTCGAGGGATGAAGAAAAAGGCTGGGGGATTTTGATGAATATTCGACTTGGGTCATTAGGTCTTTATATGCTTGATTAGAACTGATATGATTGATCAATATTATACTTTGGAGTTTGTTAGGATTGTGAAAGTACCAGCCATGTAACTGTATTTTCAAAGAAAATGAGGAACAAGAGAGACGTGGCACATTGAAATGGTGTCAAAATCCTTTCAGTCACATACTCACATAAGTGTGAAGAGAGAGAGAGAAAGGGGAAAAAAGAGAGAGAGAGAGACACAGATAGAGAGAGAGACACAGAGACAAAAGACACAGAGAGAGAGAGAGAGACAGCCCTGCCCACAAGTGTCTTCTGCATTTGGTCACAGGTCACGGGGTCAGCCTCGACACAATGGCCAGCATTTGGCCACCTCTGCCATTCTGATTAGCCAGCTAAATGCATGACAAAGCCCCTGAGACTGAGACACACACACACACACACACACACACACACACACAGTCCCTGAAGCGCTTTCTATGCCAGTCAGTCAGCCAGCCAGCCAGCAAGCAAGCAAGCTGGCCAGTGTGTTCTCCCAGTACACCCCAGCCAATCAGCAAGCAGGAAGAGAAGGCAGCCAGCCAGTGAGTGGGCCAAGCAAGCAGCTGACTCCGCCTCCTCTCCCCACACTTCCCCAACAACAGTGGCATGCTGCTTTCTCAATCTCTCTCCCTTCACGTGGCTTTCTATTTTTTTTAACGATTGTCCTCTTACTCTTTCCTTCTTCTTCTCGCGCTGAAACTGAACGTTTCTCCTCCCCACACAGGTCTGAGGTACAGCTCCTTTGTCTCGTACCTCTGTTTTCAATTACACCTCGGTGGAGCATTTATGACAGGAGCTCACGCCAAGTTACAGCATGGAAATATGATGACAAGAGTGATGAAATGGTTTGACTATAGTAGGAGTATCAGACTGCACCACACACACACACTGACACACATACACACACACACTAGCTTCCTCAAATGGTCAGTCTGGCAACATGGGAAACCACTCGAGTCACGTAACTGGAGCTGAGAAGGCGGAGCAGCTGCACATGGTCACTTGGCTCTCCTTTAAACACACACACCAACGCACATGTGCACACACACTCACACACACACACTCTCTCCAGGGCCTCCGCATGGCACAGTAAGAACAGTGGGAGGTCAGGCTGATCGCAGCGGAAGGAAAAGACCGAGAGGCCCAGGCACCTTCTCCTGTGTGTGTGTGTGTGTGTGTGTGTGTGTGTGTGTGTGTGTGTGTGTGTGTGCAGGGTTGCACGAGGTCTCTGCTCTGACCCTACTTTCCAGTCATCACAGGCTGAGCGGACCAGAGCAGAGAGAATGGGAGGATACCTGTGAGGGAAGGGGAGAGAGGGCAAAAATAAATAAATAAATAAATAACGGACGTGTAGGCACCCTCTGAAAATGTGCAGCAGCACTCCGGTTGGTGTTCGCTGTCAGGACAGGAGACAGCAGGGGAGCGGGGGGGGGGGGGTTGTTGGGGGGGTAGAAGATGTCTCTTATTGCTGCTCTTAACGCTTGGAGCTTTATAAAATACCCCTCCCTCTCACTCTCCCTCACTCTGTCGCTCTCCTCTCTTTCTCTCTCTCTGTCTGTCTGTCTCTGTCGCTTCCTCTTTTCCTCTCTCCTGTCTCTCTCTCTCTTTCTCTGTCTTCTTTCTCCCTTCTTGTTCAACTACCCCTCCCTCAGTCTGTCGCTGTCTCTGTCTGTCTTTGTCTTTTCCTCCTCTCTCTTCTTTTCCTCCCTCTCTTCTTTTCCTCCCTCTCTCTTTTCTTTCTTTCTTTGTCCCTCCTTTTTGACCACCCCTCCCTCTCGCTCGGTCTCTCTCTCCTTCTGTCGTTCTCTGCCTCTCTGTCTGTCTGTTGGTCCATCTCTCCCTCTCCCTCTCTCTCTCTCTCTCCCTCCCTCTCGCTCTCCTTCTTTCTCTCTCTCCCTCTCACTCTCCCTCTCTCTCCCTCTCTCTCCCTCCCTCTCTCTCTCTCCCTCTCTCTCTCCCTCCCTCTCCCTTCTTTCTCTCTCTCTCCCTTCTTTCTCTCTCTTCTCCCTCTCTCTCTCCTCTCGCTCCTCCCTCTCTCTCCCTCTCGCTCTCCCTCTCCCTCCCTCTCCCTCCCTCTCCCTCCCCTCTCCCTCCCTCTCCCTCCCTCTCCTCTCTCTCCCTCTCTCTCTCCCTCCCTCTCCCTTCTTTCTCTCTCTCTCCCTTCTTTCTCTCTCTCTCCCTTCTTTCTCTCTCTCTCCCTTCTTTCTCTCTCTCTCCTCTCTCCCTGCTTCCTCTCTGTCATTTCTGTCCTCCAGTGTGCGAGGCAACAAAAAGAGGCCGACAGCTGCAGAGAGGTGCTAACAGCCTGACAACCATCAGGATCTGTGTGTGTGTGTGTGTGTGTGTGTGTGTGTGTGTGTGTGTGTCTGGGTACACGTCTGTGTTTGTCTCTGTGTGTGTGTCTGTGTGTGTACACATCTGTGTGTGTGTGTGTGTGTGTACACGTCTGTGTGTGTGTGTGTGTGTGTGTGTGTACACGTCTGTGTGTGTGTGTGCGTGTACACGTTTGCGTGTCTGTCTGCC
>CM050201.1:27890092-27892592 GCA_027475355.1 Coilia nasus
CGGGCGGTCCAGCAGAGCGGGCAGTTCGTGGTCTGCTTCCCCGGCACGTTCGTGTCCAAGGTGTGCTGCGGCTACAGCGTCTCCGAGACCGTGCACTTCGCCACGCCCCAGTGGATGAACCTGGGCTACGAGATCGCCAAGGTAACAGCACGCACGCACGCACACACACACACACACACACACACACACACACACACACGCACACACACGCACACACACACACTGAAATGAGACTGTGCACTTCGCCACCCCCCAGTGGATGAACCTGGGCTACGAGATCGCCAAGGTAACGGCACAGAGTGGTTACAGTAACACACGCACACACACACACACACATAGACGCACACGCACACGCACACGCACACACACACATGTGCACACACACACGCACACACGCACACACAGACACACACACAGACACACTGAAATGCTCAGACATAAGTGAGATCTTAGCCATCTTATTTAGAGACATGCACCAGTAGTCATATTCATTCACTCCGTCATAAATGCCTTTCTGTATGTCTGTATGTCTGTATGTCTCTCACCCACTCAGTCACTCAGTTACTCACGCACGAACACACGAACGCACTCTCACTCACACTCACTCACTCACACTCACTCACTCACACTTACTCACTCACTCACTCACACTCACTCACTCACTCACTCACTCTCTCACACACACACATACACACACACACACACACATACACACACACATACCAGTACGCATTTCTCTTAGCACTCTCCTTTGTTCAGCCATTTGTGTTTGCTCTTAGTCTCTGCTGCCCTCTGCTGGACACTGAAGCACTAACATCCGCATATGAAAAACATTACAGTTTTCACACTGAAAAACTAACATCCGCATATGAAAAACATCAGTTTTTACACTGCAGAACCAACTGATGATTTCGAGGACATTTGCTCAGTATTATTTACATTTCTCTTTGAAGTCACAGGAAATCAAACAGGTCTTTGTTTTTTGCAGATGGTATTTTCATGGGTGCTGAGTTGGTGTTCTGTGTCTGATGTGCTGTTTGTTTATGTGGTCAGGATCTGAAATGCCGGCGCATCGCCAAACCCTTCTCCATGGAGAAGCTGCTGTACCAGATCGCCACGGCCGAGACCAAGCGCGAGAACGGCCTTCTCCTCAGTACAATCTCATCTCTTCTCAAAGATCTCAGGTAGGGCCCTTCTCCTCAGTACAATCTCATCTCTTCTCAAAGATCTCAGATAGGGCCCTTCTCCTCAGTACAATCTCATCTCTTGTCAAAGATCTCAGATAGGGCCCTTCTCCTCAGTACAATCTCATCTCTTGTCAAAGATCTCAGGTAGGGCCCTTCTCCTCAGTACAATCTCATCTCTTCTCAAAGATCTCAGGTAGGGCCCTTCTCCTCAGTACAATCTCATCTCTTCTCAAAGATCTCAGGTAGGGCCCTTCTCCTCAGTACAATCTCATCTCTTCTCAAAGATCTCAGGTGGGGGCCCAGTCATCATCCGCAAACACTCACAGAGGCACGGCTAAATGTCATTGTTCATTCATAAGAAGTTCATTAATAAGTAATTACATAAACAATTGTATCAGAATTGTTTTTTTTTCTTCTTGACTGCCTGCTGTTTGAAGTGAAATGAATAAAAGTAGGAAGTGGAACTCCCTGGGTTGGGTTTCAGGCTGGAGACAGGTGTCTGTGTGTGTGTGAGAGAGAGGTCAGGTGTGTGCATATGTGTGAGACAGGTGTGTGTGTGCCGTGTGTGTGTGTGTGTGTGTGTGTAAGACTGGTGCCTGTGTGTGAGACGTGTATCTGTGTCTGTGTGAGAGAGAGGTCAGGTGTGTGCATATGTGTGAGACGTGTGTGTGTGTGTGTGTGTGTGTGTGTGTGTGTGTGTGTGTGTAAGACTGGTGTTTGTGTGTGAGACGTGTATCTGTGTCTGTGTGTGTGAGAGAGAGAGGTCAGGTGTGTGCATATGTGTGAGACAGGTGTGTGTGTGTAAGACTGGTGCCTGTGTGTGAGATGTGTATCTGTGTCTGTGTGTGTGAGATAGGCGTCTGTGTGTGTGAGAGAGAGAGGTCAGGTGTGTGCATATGTGTGAGACAGGTGTGTGTGTGTGTGTGTGTGTGTGAGACGTGTATCTGTGTCTGTGGGTGTGAGGCAGCTGTCTGTGTGTGTGAGATAGGTGTCTGTGTGTGTGAGAGAGAGAGGTCAGGTGTGTGCATATGTGTGAGACAGGTGTGTGTGTGTGTGTGTGTGTGTGTGTGTGTGTGTGTGTGTGTGTGTGTGTGTGTGTGTGTGTGTGTGTGTGAGACGTGTATCTGTGTCTGTGGGTGTGAGGCAGCTGTCTCTGTGTGTGAGATAGGTGTCTGTGTGTGTGAGAGAGAGAGGTCAGGTGTGTGCATATGTGTGAGACAGGTGTGTGTGTGTAAGACTGGTGCCTGTGTGTGAGATGTGCATCTGTGTCTGTGTGTGTGAGGCGGGTGTCTGTGTGTGTGAGATAGGTGTCT
>CM050201.1:27897592-27905092 GCA_027475355.1 Coilia nasus
GAGGAGGAGACTCCTGGGCCGAGGTAAGGGTTAGTTTATGGTGCTGATGGTGCTGACGGTTACTTACTGTAAACAATACAAAAGAAAAGCAGAGTAACGAAAGACAAAAGATAAGAGAGGAGTGGCCTCGACACCCGGAAGGCTGGAACTCCGTCTTTGAGATGTGCAATCATGGTAACATTCCATAATTCCAGTCCTCTTTGTTTCCTCACCTGTTTCAGTCGACGATAATTATTATTATATATTATTAATGCCATTGTGAGTATAATTACAGTTTTTGTTTATTTTTAAAATGTGTCTGTTCTGATATACTATCTCGAGTAGAGCCACTAGTCAAAAGGGTGCAAAATGTGAACTAAGAGGCCAGGTTTGTATCTTGTTTTCCTGTAGCTTTTATGTCTTTGCCCTCGATTGTTTTGTTTGTTTGTTTGTTTTTTCTCTCCTTCATGGGAGTGCATCCTGGATTATTTCATGGGGAGAAAAATAGAATCAACTCAAAAGGAAGAAGAACGATTGAGAGAAGGAAGGAAGAAAGAAAGAAAGAGAGAAAAAGAAAGAAGTGGACTTTTGTACATATTTCTGTAAATGTTTTTTAAATACTTGAGCCTTTTTTGTGGGGGTGCGGTGGCAGGGGCGGGGGGGCAAGAGGGGCGTGTGTGTGTGTGTGTGTGTGTGTGTGTGTGTGTGTGTGTGTGTGTGTGTCGTAGGGGAGGGTCCGATGGCTGGAAGAAGAAGGGATAAAGAAAGAGAAGCGAGAGGGCAGCCACGCGAAGGAACGAAAGATGAAGAACAGCCTTACCTTTCACTCTCTTCATCTGTGCGAGTCTGACACTCACAGGGTCGCTCCAAGGACAAGCGCGTGTGTGTGTGTGTGTGTGTGTGTGTGTGTGTGTGTGTGTGTGTGTGTGTGTGCGCATTTTAAGTGCTGCTTACATCACTGAGACAAAGGACATGAAGAGTAGCAATGGCCCTCCTCCCTCCCTCCCTCCCTCTCTCCCTCCGTCACCCCCCCACACACACCCCACCTATTTTTGTTTGTCTTTCTTAGCTTTACTTTTTTAAAGAAAAGGGAAAAATACCTGCAGAAAAAAAGACGAGAGAAAGTGAGAGAGTGAGTGAGAGAGGTTTTTACATTTTCATTACTGAAAATTCAACAATTTTAGTAGCTTCTCATGTTGCACTGTACTGTCCCAGTACAAGAAGACATACACAAGGTGCTGATCCTTGGAGCAGCGTTTTCAGCAATGTTGCCAGGCAACAACATGATTGGCAACCTAATTATCCAATGGGGTGATGACCCAATGGTGCCTACTACTGCTGATCCTAAGTTCTCCTGATAAAAAGACATATTTTGCCTAATATGAGCGACAGACACATTTTGCCTAATGTGAGTGATGAAGTGCCCAAATCACATCTGTTAAGTAACGTTGTCTGGCAACATTGCTGAGAAAGTTGCCCAGTTGTATCGCCATGTTAAGATTCTATCTGTTGGTAAACATCTTTCACAGCTGACTCCACTGTTTTTAGGACTATTGATGAAGAAACTCAAGGCAGAGTCAGGTGTTTTCAGCATCAAACGACAGTTAAAAAACAAAAAGATGATGTGGTTTGTCCAAGTTTTATGGCCTTACGATGTATTTTATTCAGATTTTTTTGACCTATGTTTTTTTTTTTGTTGTTGTTGTTGCTGACGTGTTTCGATTCCTTTTGCTACAGTTTAAGTAAGTCCTGGTCTGGCAAAGTTTAATTTATTGGCACTGAAAGCGTCTGAAAACTTTCCCTCCCAAATGGGAAAGGCCTCATGTTGAATTTTATTGCCAGTGTTTTATGTTTTTATTTGTTTGTTTTTTTTTGCTTTTGATTTTTTTTTTTTACTTTGTTCAAGTTTGTACTTAAGGGTTAATAAAAACTTACAGACATTTCACTGTCCGTGGCTTTCACACTCTGAGTCTTTGTTAACGTGATGGATACATACACACACACTCAGAAACACACATACGTATGTACACACACACACACACACACACACACAGGTTTCTTAAGTGTTTCATACCCATTTTTTCTTGCCCCTGGTTTTCACACTCTGAGTCTTTGTTACTTTTATGCATACATACACACACTGCAACACACATGCGTGTGTACACACACACACACACACACGCACGCACACACACACAGGTTTCCTAACTGTTTCATACCCATTTTTTCTTGCATTGTTTATTTATACATTTGTTTGTTTGTTTGTTGGTTTGATTTGTGGGAAAACCAAGTGGCAGAAAACTATCTACGGATACGAGTGTGAAAGGAATCATTTATTATTCCCAGGCACCAGAACAGAGACTATCAGGGTATCAGAATATGAGAGACGATATTTACAAATATTAAAAGGAATGATTGCCGTCAGTAAATATGAACACCATCCAACAACAGGTTGTCCATCTGTCCATTCCGGGAACCACAGAGTCACACCAGACCGTCTGGAAGTATAGGCTCAGTCGGTGCGGGCAGTGTGTGTGTGTGTGTGTCTGTGTGTGTGTGTGTGTGTGTGTCCTTAGTGATGGGCCACTCTATGTAGTCTGAGTGTTGTTCCTCTCTCCGTTCTTCCCCATCCGACCCCCCGGCGACAGCGACCCTGCAGTTGCCACGGCCACGCTCCTGTTCCCCGTCCCTCGTCCCCGAGCCGGTCTGTGCGTCACCAAACTCGCGGCTCCTTGCACTTCCTCCTCCTCTTCCTCATCATCATCATCTTCCTCCTCCTCGTCGTCCTCCTCCTCGATGTCGTCGTTGTCCTGGCTGGCGGAGTCGGTGCAGGTGGAGGAGAGCGAGGACAGTTTGTGCCGCAGCTCCGCCTGCGTCGGCACCTGCAGGGTGATCTCGCTGGTGAAGGAGTCGGTGTCGGGGTCTGAGGGCAGAGATCCACAAAAAGATAGAAAGTTAAGTTCGTGATTATTGATCTATCATCGGAGTGACCACATCATCAGGGTCTGAGGGCAGGGCAGAGATTGACAAAAAGATAAATAAATAATCACAAACTTAACTTTACGATCAGAGGGAGTCCCCCTGCATCAGGGTCTGAGGGGTAGAGCAGGGCAGGGATCGACAATACAATAAGATAAAGTTAAGTTTGTGATTATTTATTTACAGAGGCGGACAAACCGGATTGAGAGAGTAAAAGTGCTGCCATGTATTACTTCTGCCTGTGCTCTCAACACAGGTGACTTCACTAAGTATCTCATCTACCTACAGTCAGCTGGATCGGTGCTTTGGCTGGAACAAATATGTGGCAGGATTTTACTTCCTGTTTATTTTGACTTTTGGCTTTGACTTTCACCTCTGTTTAGTTATCATCACATGGAGTCCCCCTGCATCAGGTCTCAGGGCAGGGCAGAGGTAGACAAAAACGATAGGAAGTTTGCGATAATTTATCCCCCTTGCATCAGGGGTTAGGGTTCTAAGGAGTAGTGCATAGCAGTGATCAATAAAAATATAAAGTTAAAGCAACACCAAGTGTTTTTTTTTTCAACCTTAAAATAATGTTTCCAAAAATGTTTCAGTGGTTCATCAATAGATAAAAGGGTGAACAGCACTTCTGAATTCACTTTGTGACCCTCCATGGCTATAACTGCACTATGCAAGTTTGCAAAAGCAGGCCTCTTCGATCTGTAGTTCAGATGAGACAATTGAAGATAGGGCTATGTACAGAGGCTGCCAATAATAATATTGCACTATGGCATAAAACAATATTATATAATAAAAAGGGGTTCCCTACCTTACTTTTCCTCACCCTTGTTGCTCCCTGGGGACACTAACAACCCGACTGCGCCTAAATCAACTTTCCTTGTTCTAGCGCCTCTGGTTTGCAAGGACTGTTGACCTGTGTTCACGCAAGAGCCTGCAGCAACAGGGCATTGCATAGTTCTAGCGCCTTTGGACTACAAAGACTGCTGACCGGGGCCCACAAGGACTGTCTACCCGTGTTCACGCAAGAGTCAGTTTGCTACTGTATTCACCCGCTCCGCCGCCACTGGACTGCAAGAAATGTTGTCTTGTGGTGACCTTGCAAAACTGTAAAGCACTTTGAGCTGCATCTTGTATGTATGAATTGTGCTATACAAGTAAAGATTATTATTATTGTTATTATTATTATTATTATTACCTAGCATGGGAGAAGCGACGCTGTTGTCCTCACCCCCAGAGTTGAGGAAGACGTCGAGGGCCTCGTGGTCAGACACGTCCATCAGGTCCATCTGCTCCAGCATGTCCACGTTCACCTCCATGGAGGACATGCTTCCTATTGGCTCTGCTCAGCATCACAGACACAGACCACAGCACACAGACACATCAATCTCCTGTCCCGTCCATGGAGGACATGCTTCCTATTGGCTCTGCTCAGCATCACAGACACAGCACACAGCATACAGACCAGGGATGGAAACTGGTACCAGCCACCAGCCAAATGCTGGTAAAATATGAAAGTGGCTGCTAGATTTTGGGCAAAAAATAACAATTTGCTGTCGAGGGGCTGGTGAATTTCACCATTTATTTGTCATTGGCTGGTAAAGGGTTCACATATTGTACAGTTCATTTCCACCTCCGATACAGACACATCAATCTCCTGTCCCATCCATGGAAGACATGCTTCCTATTGGCTCTGCTCAGCATCACATGACACAGCATACAGCACACATTATACAGACACATCAATCTCCTGTCCCGTCCATGGGGTACAGCCCTGGCCCACAATGCAACAGCAAGGATCAGCACTGACCCACCCACAATACAACAGCAAGGATCAGCCCTAGCTCACCCACAATGCAACAGCAAGGGTCTGAGTCCAAGACAACAACTTGACCAAAAAAAGGAAGTTCAAGGGACAGCTACTGAGTTCTCCTGGAATCAAAACCTTGCTGCCATATTGGCTAAGCAGTGCATATGCGTAGCTGCATGCATCACCATCACGCACATCCACACACACACACACACACACACACACACACACACACACACACACACGCACACAAAGCGAGGGGATGCTGTGGAGGGGAGGGGTTGTCGTACCTCACGGTGGCAGAACAGCAGGGAGGGCAGGAAGGAGAGAGAGGGAAGTTAGTTAGTGCCCTTCCTGCTTTCTCCCTCTCTTATTCTCTCTCTCTCTCTCCCTCTCTCTCATTCTCTCTCTCTCTGTCTCTCTCATGCTCTCTCTCTGTCTCATTCTCTGTCTCTTTCTCTCTCACTCTCTCACACACACACATACACGCACAGACATACATACACACAAGCACACAGTCTCTATCTTCACTCGTGTGCAGAGAGACACACAGGTGGTAACATGATACAGGAGGGTACACAAGGGGCACCAGACACACACATTGCACACTCATTCACTCTCGCTTAGTCTCCGTATGGGGTTACCCTATCGCTAAATATAGAAATTCTACAATTTTTGCACCCCCTTAATAGAAATAAAAATAGAAATAGTGTGTGCAAACGGGGCCCTATCAATGCTATGCCTTAAAGGGGTTATCGAATTAAAAACCGCATTCACCTTTTCCAGGTGAATGTCAGGTACCTTGTTGTTGTATATAGGCAGCCTGGCGTGTCGAACAA
Source organism: Coilia nasus (assembly GCA_027475355.1). Lineage (NCBI taxonomy): Eukaryota > Metazoa > Chordata > Actinopteri > Clupeiformes > Engraulidae > Coilia > Coilia nasus. Next base: position 27,903,200 of record CM050201.1, read on the forward strand.
ACCACACCAAAATCTCAACTCCATCTCCTACTTCCTCTACATGCGAAGTTTTAAACTAGAATTGGCCATGGTAGAATGGGCCAAAGCTGTGGTAATGTTGTCACGGGAGCTCTAGCCCTTTAGATACACCACCTTAATCAACTACAGTTTAATTGTGGTTGCCAAAAGAGGGCGCCATTTAGCCTAAATGGACCATTTTAATCCCTAGTCTAAAGATGCTAACTACTTCACTATTGTCCTAACACCCCCTGGTGGTGCCCCCTGGACACATGCCATGCACATGGCATTTTTTTTAATATATAGGCCTAAATATAATATATTATATTATTCTATAAATTATATAAATACTTTTCTTTTATTTTCACCATTATCATTTTTATCTATTTGTTTACTTATTTTTACTCTAATTAGGCAGCTTCTGTTGTATAACATGTGCTACATATAAACTGAAATTGAGCTTGAGCTAAAGCTTTATGCTCCTCACCTCTCCTCTCGGTGATCTGCAGGAGGCCGGTGGACAGGTACTGCTCCACGTCCTGCTGGTAGGCCTCCTCAAAGAACCTCTGCCGCTCCTTCAGCTTCACCTGCTGCTGATGCTCCGCCTCCGCAACCCTCTGAGCATGCTCAGAGTCCAGCTCCGCTGTGATTGGATCAGGCCAGGAACAAAACAGGAAGTAGATATAAGGAGCATGCAGGAGAAGGAGAAGCAGGCGTGAAGCAGTAACAGCAATAACATCACTCGTGAAACATTCATGTTTGTACTCGTATGCAAAGCAAAGAAAAGAAAATCTCATAGGAGAGGTATCTTTTTGTTTGTTTGTTCATTCGTTCATTCATTTGTTCGTTCGTTTGTTTATTTGTGTTTGTTTGAGTCAGTCTATCAAACAACTAATTAATTCACCAATCAATCAACCAATGACTCACCGCTCAACTGACTAATCAATCAGTCACCTAACTCAACTAATTCAACAACTGGTAAGTCAGCCAGCCAATCAATAACAGACTATAAATACACTCAGATTTTAAAGATGGGTTTGTCATTCCTGTGAACTAAAAACTTCCTTGGGTGTTTTTATAATGGGCTTCTGTTCAGCGAAGGAGAGGAGAGGGGAGGAGAGGAGGAGAGGAGAGGAGGAGAGGAGGGAAGGGCAGAAGAGAGGAGAGGAGAGGAGAGCACAGAGGATAAGAGAGCAGAGCAGAGGAAAGGAGTGGAGAGGAAAGGAGAAGAGGAGAGGATAGGAGAAGAGAGGAGAGGAGGAGAAGAGAGAAGGGGAGAGGAGAGGAGGAGAGCTTTCCACTTTCGCTCTGTGGTCAGACAGTGATTCACGTTTGTCTGATTAGTCTGGACAATTCAACAGACCACATCCTTGCCTCGGGCAATGTCCCATATGTCATCTCCTGTGTGTGTGTGTCTGTGTGTGTGTGTGTGTGTGTGTGTGTCTGTGTGTGTGTGTCTGTGTGTGTGTGTGTGTGTCTGTGTGTGTGTGTGTGTCTGTGTGTGTGTGTCTGTGTGTGTGAGCAAGAAGAATTAATCCAGGGCAAATTGTGACTAGCTGTAGGTGACTATTTGGACAAATTAACTCTGAAGGCTGTCACAGTTGCTATGCTAGACACCCACACAAGAACATTTGTAAGACACTGTGTGCGTGCGTGCGTGCGTGCGCGTGTGAGTTGGTATGCATTGTTAGTTAATAGCATCTTGTTTCTCTCAAAGGATAGGGAAGCATACATTTTTCTTATAAATGAAATTCCCCTATGTCTTGTACAGTATTAACTTCACTGATTGTCCTTACTTATTTTTCTTTCATATATTTTCTCTTTCACCCCTTTATTTTTGTATTACTTTATCCTTCCGCCACTATCTTCCCCCTTCAGGGACACTGAAGTCAGACA
>CM050201.1:27907592-27922592 GCA_027475355.1 Coilia nasus
GTGTGTGTGTGTGTGTGTGTGTGTGTGTGCGCGCCTACTTGCACATTAGTGGTGTGTGGAGCGTAGGAGTGTGAACCTGCTAGCGGCCTAAGTCACACACTGCCGATCAAAATCTGATGTGAAGAACTAGGTCGGGAAAAAAACACTGAGCCTCTACAGGCCCAGGGAAAAGAGTTCTTCACTCCAGACTTGATTCCTCCTTTTAGAGACATTGCCACTAATGGAGACCTCATTCTACAATGGGGCTAATACAGACCTCATTCTAGAGACATTTCCGCTAATACAGACCTCATTCTAGAGACATTGTCACTAATACAGACCTCATTCTAGAGACATTGTCTCTAATGGAGACCTCATTCTACATTGGGGCTAATATAGACCTCATTCTGGAGATATTTCTGCTAATACAGACCTCATTCTAGAGACATTTTTGCTAATACAGACCTCATTCTAGAGACATTGCTGCTGAGTAACACATGAGGCGATATGGAGACCTGAGTTCTAGCTGATCATGGCATTGGTTCAGAGCCTGTGAGGTTATCAGAAGGGGAATTAAAAGTATTGACTGCGGTTCTCCAGTCGGTGCTAAACCACAAGCAGTCGATCCAGGAATACAATCAATAGTTATTAAGGTAATACAAAGCAGAGGCGCATTTAATTGACGTGCAAAACCCTGATCCTCATCTCACCTGACATCTGTCAAACGTCTCGCACTTCCCAGCAAATCAGCAGTAAATAAATAAGAAAATAAGCTAAGTGTGTCTGTACTATACTAAATACAAATATATATATACGTATGTGCAAATGAGCAAACCGCCTCATGTTGGCCAATTAGATGTAAATTACCACCATACACAATTTGACCCATTTTAATACTGTCACAGCACACACACACAACGCGGACACGCACACACATACACACACAACATACACAAACCACGCACGCACAAACACACACACACACACCTTAGACACACACCATACACAAACCATGCACGCACAAACGCACGCACGCACGAATGCACACACACACACCTTACAAACACACCATACACAAACCATGCATGCACAGACACACACACAGACACGCACACACACACACACACACACACACACACAATTATTGAACCCATATTAATGCTGTTACAGTACACCTACTCTCATCAAGCTGAGCACACACACACAGAGGGCCACACACAGACACACCCACACACACACACAAACGTACATACATACACACCACGCCTTAATGTCACCCCAGCAAACACCAAGCAATGCTGATGTAGTCTGTAATGAAAAATGTAAGAAAACAAAAGAAACAACACCAAATCCACATGCATACAGGCAGGTAGTCTGAAGGAAGTTGTGAGACTTCAATATGTCAAAAGAATGTTTTCAATTATTAAACACTGAGGTTTGATCTTTCTCCCTAACAGCTACCTGCGTGCAGTAAAGATATTGAGCATTTTTTCATTTTTCAAAACATGAATTCATGACATGCCATTTGGATGTTTTGGCAGTACGATTTCTGTTTATTATGGGATTGAAAAAGATATTCTAAATCAAGTTAAGTATAAGATACAAGAAATAAATCTGGCTTGTTTGGTCGTGATGTGTTCTCTGAAGCATAATGCTGTTCTGACAGTTAACTTCAGAGATGGAATGTACACCACGGAACAGTCAACAGGTAACCAGGCAACAGAGACACCATTCTTATTCAGTCCTCCTTCCAAAGCTCTACCAAGGCTACACTAGTATTCATCACCCTGATTCTACACACACACACACAGACACACACACACACACACACACACAGACACAGACACGCACACACACACACACATACACACACATATATACACACACAGAGACACAGGCACACACTCACACACACACAGACACAGGCGCACACACACATACATACACACACACACACACACACACATATATACAGACACACAGACACAGGCACACACTCACACACACACACACATACACATATATACACACACAGAGACACAGGCACACACACACATACATACACACACACACACACACACACTGTTGGTCAGTGATTAATGTCGCCTAGCCTTTCAGTAGTACCCATCTTGATCTTACCTGTGAATACATTGTCCCATGAAACAAAACCAGCAGAGCCTACCTGCTGTTATTCAGCACAGAGTTAGCGTAGGTAGGACATTGTTCAACGTTATTCAGAACAAGCTGCCACAGTTATGACTGCAGTTAGGAGATGACTAGCAAAATGTGTTATACACAGTTGTTACCCAGCAACAAGTGAGGTATTCAAAGACAACACACACACACACACACACTCCACTTACAGTATGTGTGGATAGACACCCACATACAGTACACACTCTCTTTCTATCGGTCTCCCCATCTATATAAAAACAGTTTACTATTGTTTACTATTATTATTATCATTAGCAGTAGTGGTAGTATAGCAGTAGTAGTAATAATAATAGTAGTAGTAGTAGTAGTAGTAGTAGTAGTAGTAGTAGTGTTGTTATTATTATTACATGTCAATGTTTATTTCTATCATTTTTATCCATCTATATTATCCACCTAAAGAAAGTGGAAGAGTATGTGCAAGGCTGCACACAAGGTTTCACCAGAACAATTTCTAGAGATGAAGACACATTTCTCGTGTAGCTGCTGTTGGGAATATTGTGGTTTTGAAAGAAACCCTGTGAGAAGCCTTCAGGCCTACAGCTGTGTAGTCCTACTACAGCAGTTACTACCCATGCTGCGTATGTGAATCCTGTCTTGGTTTCTTGGAAACGCAGCATCTGATTGATTGGAGCAAAAATGTCCTTTTGATGAAATACCTCTCTGCCTGAATGAGAAGGAGAGACACCGGAGCAGCTCAGATGTGGAAGATAAAGTTTTATTTAGAGCAGTGCCAGACTGAGGGCTCATTCACACCAAACACTCTGCGTATTCAGCATGTGCCCGTTTTCTGTCCGTATTCGTTTAGAATGCACGCTAACAAATTAGACTATTCACATTGCAAGCGTGATCTGCGCATATTCTGTCCCTATACAAACATATTGTATACGGATACGCGCTGTACACGCTCAACTCGGTGTGAATGAGCCCTAATGTTTCGATGTTAACACGTTTTCACGGAGTCAAAATGGCAAACTTAGGTAGGAGGTGCTTAAATAGACTTCATAAAGACACCTGACAGGTATGTAGGGGCGGTGACCAAAACCAACTAAGCATGCCATTGACGTGGGCGACACTCCAAAACAACAAAGACCAAGAAATATTAAAAGGTCTAACAGGAACGAAAATTACATGTACATACCTCTCTGCCTGCTCATTCAGCATCATATACTTCACAACACATATACACCCCACAGAAGTGGACATTTGGTAGGATAGAATTTGGCACTGGTATCCCAAAGGTGGACTTAGATATAGAAGCAGACAACGTAAAAGTAGTTAGACTTCAGACAGACACCTGTCTAAAGTATCTGTTACACAGAGCAGTACTTAAAGGTGTCATTCTCCGAGAAACCGTTTAGCACTTGCTGTTTTTGAAGTCACCTCCCATAAACCTTTGGTTTTGAGTAAGTGAACTTAAAAAGTTTATTTTAAACTGATTCCACATCGAAATGTCTCTCACCACCCGGCTGATAATAGACTTGCTTACGCTAGTACGCCATGGCAGTAGAAGTAATCCACACAGCAAACTCTATCCCATCCCAGAGATGACTCATCAGTTTATGGATTACCACAGCCAAGCACACTAATTCTGCACTGGCATTTTTACAGTCAGCCCTGAGGGGGCTTTGCAGCGCTTATCAGTCAGGCTCTGTGGTCAGCTCCAGCATCGTCAGCCAGCTCAGTCGGCTTTTTGCCGTGCTTAAGACGAGGCCTGTTTGCTGTGGGGGAGGTCTGGAGCTATGGCAGAATGTCACTGCTTCGCTGGGTCACACATCAGATGAGGATGAGGGTGAGGATGAGGATGAGGCCTGTTTGCTGTGAGGGAGGTCTGGAGTTATAGCAGAATGTCACTGCTTCGCTGGGTCACACATCAGATGAGGATGAGGGTGAGGATGAGGATGAGGCCTGTTTGCTGTGGGAGAGGTCTGGAGCTATGGCAGAATGTCACTGCTTCGCTGGGTCACACATCAGATGAGGATGAGGATGAGGGTGAGGATGAGGATGAGGCCTGTTTGCCATGGGGGAGGTCCGGAGCTATAGCAGAATGTCACCGCTCTGCTGGGTCACACATCAGATGAGGATGTGACAGCATGTGACGGGGGAACCAGATGAGGATGTGACAGCATGTGACGGGGGAACCAGATGAGGATGTGACAGCATGTGACGGGGAACCAAAGACGCTAATATGGGATGATAGCTGGTCATGGCTCTTAGAGGATGGTTGGCAAAATTCCTCATTACAACTTATCATCATCATCATCGTTTATTTTTGTATTATTTTTATTATTATTATTATTATTACCTCTGCCAGCAGAGGTTATGTAATCATCAACGTTTGTTTGTTTGTTTGTTTGTTTGTTAGCAACATAACTCAAAAAGTTATGGATGAATTTTGATGAAATTGTCAGGGTAGGTCAAAAATGGGCTAACTTAAAAGTGATTCAATTTTGGTGGGGATCTGAGCTGCCCTGGCGGAGGTCTGCGCTCTCTGAGTGCTTTTCTAGTTATTATTATTGTAATTATTATATTGTTGTTATTGTTGTTGCTATTGTTGTTGTAAAAAAATATGCATTTAATTGATATAGTGCTCATCTAGACACTTAGTGCATGACGCTTTCTTTCACAGACCGCAGACGGCAATCTTTCACAGACTGCTCACGGCAATCTTTCACAGACCGCAGACGGCAATCTTTCACAGACCGCAGACGGCAATCTTTCAAACACGTATTCCTGTCAAACCAGTCAGACTTATAGGTAACACTTTCTATGAAGCTTGTATTTTCTCTTATGGACTGTATCTTATGGACTATATAATCGCATTTATTAAGGGATATATTACCTTCATAAAGCTTAATAATGGTTGAAATTAGCATTCATAACTATTTAAACATATTCATGACTGCATTCGTAGGCAGGTGAAGGTTTACATAATTAGAATGCACTGTGTCACGAAGTTGGAATATGACTTATGATGTAGCATTATAATGCCTTAGGAGTACAGTCATGAGTGTGTATAAATATTTATGTATACTTTACATACTTTACGTATGCATGTAAGCCTTTATTGATCTGTTCATAAAGTCTTATAAATACAAGCTTCATAGAAAGTGTTACTGACTTATAGGCCTATCTGAGTGTACAATTCGCAAGATATAGTAAGGCCACTTACACATTATGCATGGTGTAATGTTAAAACCGAAGGTAGGTAATCGATGCACACAGTGGTTAAAAAAACAGGTGGGTAGAAAACCCAAGGGCCTATGACTTAGGGAATCCAGCACTACAGTGCACAAACAATGCTTTTATACAGCACTTTTGCTGTAAATGGGGCTGGTTTGCTGCACTGAAAGTCTTATATCTTTAAAATGTCACATACGAATGTCATTTAAATCCATTTTGTCTTGTCGTTACTTATATCTGGGTGTTTTTAAACCATGGCTGTAACACTATGAATTGTTGGGACACCAGCCTGAAGGATGCCAAACCAGGATGTCTTAAATGATTCTGTCATAACCCAGAACAGTGGATTCTCAGGCTGGCTCAGTATTTCCTGAACTATTTTTAGTCTCGGGAACCTAAGACACAGATGCGGCCTCACAATCTAACGGGGTCATTACCGATTAAAAAAAAACTCTGTGAGGGAGGAAGAGAAGGTGACAACTGGTGATTAGGCCGAGTGCGACTAAACCCTCCATTTTTAGAGCGTCGCGTTGTGCTCCCGCTCGTTCGCTCGTTCGTTCGGCGAACGCTGTGAGTGCGACAGACGGCCAGCGAAATCCAGACAGCTTTGTGTTGGAGCGGGTATCAGATGTCTGGCCTGTATCGGGGCCCATTTATAGCTTTATTGATACCAATTTGGCTCCGCGCGATGGCAGGTAAGCGATACTCACAGAGAGAGGCAAATGCATTTAGCCCCGCCAAGCTTTCAGTGTGATCTCTTAAGTGGAGTTCATCTACCAAATGGAAAAAGAGGAGTGGGGGTGTGGGGGTGGGGTGGGGTGGGGGTGTTGCACTAAATCTATAGCATGCACCACGGACTGTCCCTTCTTTCTCTAGCAGTGTTGCAGCAATGTGCCCACAGCCTATCCTACTTGTGCAATAATAGACTTAGCATTTTGTGTCTTCTGTTTTGAGTATTTGGAAGTGAGAGCCAGTGCTCATTTGTTTTGCTTTATATAATTGGGCCCCACACTTCCCATTTTCATCTTGTCCTATCTTTACAAAAAAACTCTCTAAAATTACAATATTTTCGGGTCTATTCACCGAGACTACCAGCCACCTACAGTGACTGCCTGGCTAGCATCTGGAGATAATTAGCATGGCCCCGAAACCAGTGTTTAGCTCTTTCCTCCAGCAGACCGGAATCTGTGCTCTCCTTCTGTCAAAACTGCAAATGCACCCTTGTTAGTGTTGCCTTATGATGTTGCTATCCAACTGGCACACTACATGCTCTTACTCGGCATGCTATTAGAAGAGAGAGAGAGAGAGAGAGAAAGAGAAATAGAGAAAAAGAGAGCGAAAGCACTGTACTAACACTGGTAAGGCCTCCCCAAACTTTAATGAGGGGTTTGATGCCTTACAGTGAATTAGGTAAGGGTACATTCCCCCTGGGGCAATGTGGGGTTTGATGCCCAGTGAATTAGGTACAGGGACAGTCCCCCTGGAGCAATGTGGGGTTTGATGCCTTACAGTGAATTAGGTAAGGGTACAGTCCCCCTGGGGCAATGTGGGGTTTGATACCCAGTGAATTAGGTACTGTTACAGTCCCCTTGGAGCAATGTGGGGTTTGATGCCTTACAGTGAATGAGGTACAGGGACAGACAGTCCCCCTGGAGCAGTGTGGGGTTAGATGCCTTACAGTGAATGAGGTACAGGGACAGACAGTCCCCCTGGAGCAGTGTGGGGTTAGATGCCTTACAGTGAATGAGGTACAGGGACAGACAGTCCCCCTGGAGCAGTGTGGGATTAGATGCCTTACAGTGAATGAGGTACAGGGACAGACAGTCCCCTTGGAGCAATGTGGGGTTTGATGCCCAAAAGTGAGTTAGGTACATGGACAGTCCCACTGGAGCAACATAGGGTTTGATGCCCTACAATGAATTAGGTACGGGTACTGTCCCATTGGACCAAGGTGGAGTTAGATGCCTTTAGTAAATTAGGTAGAGGGACAGTCCCCCTGGAGCAATGTGGGGTTAGATGCCTTACAGTGAATTAGGTACGGGTACTGTCCCTTTGGAGGGACATGGGGTTTGATGCTTTACAGTGAATTAGGTACGGGTACTGTCCCTCTGGAGGGACATGGGGTTTGATGCCTTACAGTGAATTAAGTATGGGTAGGGTCCGTCTGGAGCAATGTGGGGTTAGATGCTTTACAGTGAATTAGGTACGGGTACTGTCCCTTTGGAGGGACATGAGGTTAGATGCTCACGGGCACATTACCTCTGTGGCATGATTTTATGCACGTCACCAGGCAGGTGCAAACAGGCTGTTCCTCACAAAGCCTTTGGGGAGTGTGTGTCTGTACAGTCACCCTCTGAGTCCTTGGTAGAGAGGGAGGGAAAGAAAGGAAGGGCCTAGCGAAGAAGAAAGGAAATGCTTACTGGATGAAACGTCGTCGCTTTTGAACAAAGACACAACAGGAGAGGAATGGGGGTGAGGGAGATGACATGCATTATTCACCAGGTTAATTAAAGCTCCTCTGGGATTGTGTGTGTGTGTGTGTGTGTGTGTGTGTGTGTGTGTGTGTGTGTGTGTGTGTGTGTGTGTGTGTGTGTGTGTGGGAGCCATTTCAACCCCAAGACAGTCTAGGAACAGGGCCAGAACGCTTCCCCCTAATGAGTGTGGGAGGATTATTGTGTGTGTGTGTTTGTGTGTGTGTGTGTGTGTGTGCGTGCGTGCGTGTGTGTGTGTGTGTGTGTGTGTGTGTGTGTGTGTGTGTGTGTGTGTGTGTGTGTGTGTGTGTGACTGTGTGTGTGCCTGTCCGTGTATGTGTGTGTATGCATCTGTGAGTGTGTGTGTGTGTGTCTGTGTGTGTGTGTGTGTGTTTACGTGTGCATGTGTGTGTATCTTTACTGTCAGGGCGGATTACTGGTCAAAGCTGACGTGTCACAGAAAAAAAACACCAAAAGACCAAAGACCAAAAGGATGACCCGTGCACCCTCTCAGACACATGGAAATGAAAACACACACATAGAAAATGGAAACACACACACATGGAAATGGAAACACACACACGTGGAAATGTACACACATACACACAGTAGTGATGTAGGCTATGTTTACGGCAAAAGAGTCTAAAACACTTTTTTTATTTGCCATGTAAAAATGTTTAAACTTGCACTTTATATTATGACATACGCTCATAACACTTAACAAATAGTATAAGTTAAACCAGTGTTTAAAAACAGCCTATGCAACGCTTCTAAGCTGCAGTGTAGGTCTGGTTGCATTTGAAGTACGTGTGAAGTTGTTGCCGTGACAACTTTCATCACCGCTCAACATGCAGTTGCAGGAGAGCTGGGTGCATAATGGAAACACCCATCTGCGACCTTTGACCCCGTCCTTCATCTGTCACACACATGGCAAAGATGAGGATATCCATCAGCCATTTAATCCATCTCACGGCACACCTGGCCTTGCCGTTCACTGCCGACTGACTCCTTGAGGTGCCACGCTGAGTAAATCAGCTCAGGTTGATGTACAGCTACTTGCTCCACGCGTGACATGGCAAGTCTCTCTGAAATTACGCACTGTGCATCGCGAGTGAGGGAATCTTCCATTAGCCCGGCTAGCGCCGGCTAGCGCCTCCACTCAATGTCATTTACCTCCAGCAACTGCGCCAAGGTAGCCTGGTAAAGGAGCCCCTCGTACTTCATTTCAGCCCCTCGTACAGAGGGTCTGGACCAGACACCGTCAGAAACGATTTCTTCCTGGAGGTGTGGACTCTGCTAAAGTTTAAAACAAGTGGCTCTGCCTTTACCCAATCGCTAACACCTGGTCGTCCCATATGCTATTACGCTACCTACGCACTACAATTCAAATATAACACAAGGTCAACGTAATTGCTAACAAACAAACCCTCTGTTCGCTGATTGGATCGGTCTTGCTGGGGCCGACTACAGGACCATCAAGAGATTCCGGTCCAGACCCTCTGTACAAAATGAAATGAAGTATGAGGGGCGGGTGTACCAGGCTAGCGACAGGGAGCTTGAACATAAGTTTTGGTTCGCTCCATCTCTGAATGTGGACGGGCCATGCGAACATATCGAGGGCTGAAAACGATGAAGTTGAGCTCAAGCTTTAAAATTGAAGATTTAAAGCCAGAACAAGAAGAATGCTTGAGGGATTTTGTGGAGGTTTTTTTTTTTACTACTCAGCTGTGCATAATTAGCACTATATAGGCCTGCATGTATTTATTTTTAGCATGTATTTTTTATTAGCAATATTAGTACTCCTTAAATATATCTTTTCATTCTGTTTTCATTCTGTTCATTCACAGTTATGGAGTTAACCAGTCTACATTTCACTGCGAGTTGTACATGTTATAACTATGTATGTGACAAATAATTCTATATTATACTATATTATATTATATTATATTATATAATATTATATTAATAATGTCCTCAAAGGGCCCCTTGCCAATGCTGGGCCCTTAGAATCCTCCTAACCCAACACACGTGCAAACACACACACACATATACACTCACACACAAGCATGCACGCACGCACGCACACACACCCACACAAACACAAACACACACACACACACCTCTGTGTAAAGAACAGCCCCACACTCTCTGTATGTGTCCCTGAAACGAGCAGAGCAACTGTTGACAATAAATAATCCGTGATGGTGAAAGTGTTATTGTACACACAATGGCGAGGAGGTGGCTTTAATCCTTGAAGTGTACACGTGTCTTAGCAGTGCTAAGCACCCTGTTGGCCCAGACCTTGCCTGTCGCGGCGGCCATTTTCCCTGACTCTTATTGTGCTGGCCGGCAGTTTGTTCCCTATGCCATTTACTATGGCAGAGTCATCTGTGTAAGTAATGACACGGGCCCCTTCACCCTGCAGCGCTGGCTGTGCACCTCATGAGGTTGTCTCGGCCTTGAGAGGCTCACAAGGCATTCATTCTGACAGTCATGCAAGACCCCATATTAGGGTTACCATATTATTTTGATTATCGAAAACCAGGACAAAAACCAGGACCAGCTTTCTCTTAATAATTATGTTATCTTGTTTCAGGATACATGCATTAAACAAATGAAATGAAAGCCAGGACGTTTTTATCACTTTATAAAAAAAAACCAGCAGGATGACCAGGACAGGACGTGAAAACAGGTCATGTCCTAGGAAAATAGAATACTTGGTCACCCAACCCTATCTCACTCGAGGTTGCTACTGGGCTGAGAGAGTTCCTACCATGAAGTGAAAGGTCCCGATTGCAGAGCAGTACTACAGTCATTCCTAGGTCATATACAGAGTGGACTCTGTCCTATCCCTGTACCTCAAAACAGGGTGGGTATTTCCACAACCTAGGAAGAAGTCCCTCCAGTCCCCCCCCATCGGTCCAGAACTGGTCCCTGATGTAAGGAGGGACCAGATCTGGGTCCCCCCTTTCCCTGGGCCCGGGACCAGAGACCCGTTTCCCCCATCCCCATCGGCGGGCCTGTGTCCAGCTACTACATAAGCCGTAGCAGCCTATATTGTTAAAATTCTGTTACGATGAGTGAAAGAACTACAGTGGTCAATTATGCTTTTTCAGCGGTCATTATACAAAAATATTTGACCTCAGACTGTTGGAGTGGCCCATTCAAAGTCAACGAGACATTCACGAGCATTCTAAAGAGCCGTAAAATAGCATTGAATAATAGTAGGTCTTCAATTAAAAACTTTAACAAACAATTAGACGTCTGACTTTGTTATAATTTCCTTTCAGTCTAACTTTTGGCAAGAGTTAATGTTCAAATATGCCATTACAGATGCTGATCTCCAATTCTATTTTTTGACTAAAGTTTGATCTAACTTTAAATAGTAATATTACAAGTAAATAGATTAGTAATGGTACTGTTTTAGAAATTATAATCCCTTATAGTTTTACTACACAATTCCATTACTAATGTAATTCTAATGTAATTCTACTATTTGTTACTCAGGAAAATACGTCATTACGGGAACGTATTACTGAGTAATCCATCACAGACCAAATCTGTTCATTAGTCAGCCATGACAGGATTGTTGAATGCATTAACTTGATCAATGTACTTAAACTGGAGTAGCACATAAGCTTCTGGCCACCGGCCCAAGACCTCTTCTCCTCTCTTTTACCATCTTTCATTTTCTCCTCCCTCTGTCTGCCTCTCATTTTGCTAACACATCCCCCTTCTCTCTCCCACTCCTCCTCTCCCTCTCCTCCTCTTCCTCCCCTCCTCTCCCTCTCCTCTTCCCCCTTCTCTCTCCAACTCCTCCTCTCCCTCTCCTCCTCTCCTCCTCCTCTCCTCCTCTCCCTCCCTTCCTCTCCCTCTCCTCCTCTCCCTCTCCTCCTCTCCCTCTCCTCCTCTTCCTCGCCCTCTCCTCCTCCTCTCCCTCCCCTCCTCTTCCTCTCCTCCTCTCCCTCTCCTCCTCTTTGTCTTCCTCTCCTCCTCTCCCTCTCTTCCTCTCTTCCTCTCCTCTCTCCCTCTCCTCCCCTTCTCCTTAGTGACATTATTAAGTGGGGAGAGGGAGGGAGAGGGGAAATGGGAAGGCAGGCAGCCACTGTTAGCTTTGATGCCCGTCACCACTCGCTCTGCAGATATATTCTCCACAATCCCTCCCCACAGTCCTGCCTGCACACACACTCACGCATGCACGCACACACACACACACAAATGCACACGCACACACACTCACACATGCATGCACACACACACACGTGACACACGTGACACACATGCACACACGTCTCTCGTCTCACGTCTCTGTCTCTTTCTCTCATACACACACTCTCTCTCTGTCTCTCTCTCTCATACACAGACACACACACACACACACACACACACACACACACACACACACACACACACACACACACACACACACACACACACACTCACTCTCTCTTCTCATTTTACTGCCCCGGCTTATCTTTGGACCTCTACACAATTGGTTTGCACACTAGGGTGTCAGTGGTATGTGTCATTATGTTGTCATTACTGTAGTGATTGGACGAAATAAGCTGTGTTTTGACTCTTTTGTGCATCTAACATGTTCCCAGTGGTCTGCTGGTATGTTACTTTGAAGAGAAGCATCCGCTAAAAAAACACAACCTTGACTTTTTTTTCACCACAACTATACCTGTAATCATAAATCATTTGCCTCTTTTGCACGCCATCTTTACAGGCTCCTGTGTGAGTGTGTGAAAGGCCAGCACAGATCCTTAGGGGTTTGTGAGACGGACAGCATAAGAAAGAAAGGCAGAGAAAAAGAAAAGAGTGAGGGAGAGTGGGAGGGAGAAGTGTGGAGCAGAGGAGAGAGAGAGAGAAAGGAGAAGGACAACGGAAGAGTAGCCCTTTTTCATTTCTGTCCAACTATCTATTTTTTTAGCTTTGTTTGAAAGGGTGTTATGTAATTTCCCCACTGCACAGGGACAAATGTGTGTGTGTGTGTGTGTGTGTGTGTGTGTGTGTGTGTGTGTGTGTGTGTGTGTGTGTGTGTGTGTGTGTGTGTGTGTGTGTGTGCGTGTGCATATTTTGTGTCTACTTGTGTGTGCCCACTATGTACAGTGGATAAGGCCAACGCTAGCCATTTCTTCAGACCAAAGAATGTTGCAGACAGTAGAATGTGCTGAGTGTCTGTCTGTCTGTGTGTTTGTACTATACTACTAGCTTCTAAGGAATGTGTGTGTGTGTGTGTGAGTGTGTGCATGTGTATGTGCGTGTGTGCATGTGCGTGTGTGCATATGCATGTGTTTGTAACATTGGTGTAACAAAATGTAACGTAATAAAATCTAAAAATATGCTCACAAAGTGTGAAAATATGCTGGCGGTCTAAATTGCCCCATTAATTCAAATTCAATTTAATGTGAAAGCAGATTATTTCATTAGGGACCATTAAATGAATGCCTCAAAAATGGCTGCTGCCGTGTAAAGTGGTCTTCAGGGTCCCATCGTGTTGTATCACGCATGACAGTATGAACATGTCGACACGAATAAAGCATCCTGCCAGTCAAACAACCCTCCTGGTCACACTGAGGCCAGTGAGAAAGGTCAATCAAAGGTCAATTAAGGGTCAAATTCAGCTTTATGCTCGCTTTAAGCTGTGCTGCAAAGGGCGGTGAGATATCAGCACAGAGGTGGGTAATTTGGAGAGTAAACATTCAAAACACATATTTGCTTTAGCTTCTCACAGAACCGTGTTGGCTGGTATTTTGAACATGAAATAATAGAATTCAATAGAATTCATCACATAGTGAAATGCAAATTTTTACATATTCTAAAAAAGCTTGCTCTGTGTAGAAAGTCCAAAACACATATTTGGTTTAACCTTGAACAGAACTACCTGATTCTAATGAGCAACTGACCCCCCCAGGCCAGGTACATTAATTAGTTAGCATGGCGCACAGGTAGAGCCACTGACCTTATGTCATTGGAGGTCACAGTCTGTAATGTCACATTCACTAGCCCAGTTTGCTGACCTGGCATTTATTTCGTCTGTGTAAAAAAAACAAGCAATTACGTTATGTTGCTGAGGAAGACCTTAGAGTTTCAAGAACCCTCAGACATAGACCCAAAGTCCCTCCTCAGAGACAGACCTAATGTCCTTCCTAGTGTTGAAGAAATCTCAGACATAGACCTAATTTACATCCTCAGACATAAAGCTAATGTCCCTCCTAGTGCTGACGAACCCTCAGACATTGATCTAATGTCCCTCCTAGTGTTGAAGAACCCTCAGACATAGACCTAATGTCCCTCCTAGTGTTGAAGAACCCTCAGACATAGACCTAATGTCCCTCCTCAGAAATAGACCTAATGTCCCTCCTCAGACATAGACCTAATGTCCCCTCCTCAGAGACAGAGCTAATGTCCATCCTCAGACATAGACCTAATGTCCCTCCTCAGACATAGACCTAATGTCCCTCCTCAGACATAGACCTAATGTCCATCCTCAGACATAGACCTAAACAACGGTTGCAAAGACCGGTTAGTTGCCCTAGCCTGGCGCATCAGCCGCTTTCACATCGTCTCACTTCGTGCAAAGCAGTTCCTGAAGGTAAATGAAATTGAGCGGGGGCACTAGTCCCCTAGGAGCACAGTCTGGGGGTTGGTTTTTTCCCCCCTCTTCTCCTTTCCCTCATGTGATGCTGCATTTCTTTACATCCCTGTCTTCCCGTCCTGTCTACCCCCTTGTCACATCATGTGTGTTTGTATTTATGTGGATGGGTTGATGGCTAATTTCACTGGCTTAAAAAAGCAGTGACAATAAAGGGATATTTGACTTGACTTGACTTATAGTCAGTGCTAGCCTAGCTATAATTCCCACAGCAGCAATAATTAGCTAGCCTGGCTATAATGCACCCTTTTTAAATTTAGCTCCATGCTTCACTGTTTAATTTTGTTGTACATGCAACTATAAAAGTGTTGAAGTCTTGAATTCCTTTTACAGTGTTGGCTGGTATTTTAACTATGAAAGGAATAAAACTCAGTAGGACTCATTACATACTGAAATACATGTTTTTACACATTCTAAAATAGCTCGCTGTGTGGATAACTGCCTGGCAGGCTAAAATGAGTACATGAAGCAGAGAGGTAAAATGTTTATCTCCCATAA
>CM050201.1:27927592-28035092 GCA_027475355.1 Coilia nasus
GAAAGAGCAAGAGGCAGTGGAAGAGAGAGAGAGAGAGAGGGAAGGGGAGAGAAGGAGAGATAGAGACAAACAGAGTGAGACAGAAGGACAGAAAAGGAGAGAGGAGAGGAGAGACAGAGAGAGGGGAGGGATAGAGAAACAGAGAGGAAGGAAGGTGAGAGAGGATGAAGAGAGAAAGGGAAGGAAGAGGGAGGGAGAGAAAGGGAATGAAGAGTGAGGGAGAGAAAGAGGGAGGGGGAGAGAAAAAGGGAGAGGGAAGAGTGGAGCGAGAGAGTGAAGGAAGACAGAGAGGAGAGGGAGATGGAGGGAGAAACAGAGAGAGAGAGAGAAAGGGAGAGGGAGGAAGAGAGACAGAAAGGAAAGGAAGAGAGAGAGAGAGAGAGGGAGAGAGAGATAGAGACAGGGAGAAAGATAGAGAGGAAGAGATAGAGACAAAAAGAGTGAGAGAGAGGGAGAAAGAGAAGGACAGAAAAAGAGAGAATAGGAGAGGGAAGGGGAGGGAGAGAGAGGAGGGATAGAGGAGGGATAGAAAGAGAGGGAGAAAGGGATAGAGAAAGGGAAGGAAGACAGAGAGAGAGGAGAGGAGAGGGAGATGGAGGGAGAGGGAAGAAGAGAGAGATGAATAACGAGAGAAAAGGCAGAAAATGGCAGTAAGGGTGTATGGGATAGACACGGGGGGAGGGGGGGGGGGGAGGGAGGGAGGGAGGAGGGCGAGAGGGGGGGAGGGATGTACAGTGAGGAGGAGGGAGAGAGGGGGGGAGGGGTGTACAGTGAAGAGGAGGGAGGGAGGGATGTACAGTGAGGAGGAGGGAGGGAGGGGTGTACAGTGAAGAGGAGGGAGGGAGGGGTGTACAGTGAAGAGGAGGGAGGGAGGGAGGGAGGAGGGAGGGAGGGGTGTACAGTGAAGAGGAGGGAGGGAGGGGTGTACAGTGAGGAGGGAGGGAGGGAGGGAGGGAGGAGGAGGGAGGGAGGGGGGGAGGGATGTACAGTGAGGAGGGAGGGAGAGAGGGGGGGAGGAGGGAGGGAGGGATGTACAGTGAGGAGGAGGGAGAGAGGGAGGGAGGGGAGGGAGGGGTGTACAGTGAAGAGGAGGGAGGGAGGGAGGGAGGGAGGGGTGTACAGTGAAGAGGAGGGAGGGAGGGACGGGAGGGAGGGAGGGAAGGGAGGGAGGAGGGAGGGAGGGAGGGGTGTACAGTGAAGAAGAGGGAGGGAGGGAGGGAGGGAGGGAGGAGGGAGGGAGGGGTGTACAGTGAAGAGGAGGGAGGGAGGGAGGGAGGAGGGAGGGAGGGGTGTACAGTGAAGAGGAGGGAGGGAGGGAGGGAGGAGGAGGGAGGGAGGGAGGGGTGTACAGTGAAGAGGAGGGAGGGAGGGGTTGTACAGTGAAGAGGAGGGAGGGAGGGGTGTACAGTGAGGAGGAGGGAGGGAGGGGTGTACAGTGAAGAGGAGGGAGGGAGGGAGGGAGGAGGGAGGGAGGGGTGTACAGTGAGGAGGAGGGAGGGAGGGGTGTACAGTGAAGAGGAGGGAGGGAGGGAGGGAGGAGGGAGGGAGGGGTGTACAGTGAAGAGGAGGGAGGGAGGGGTGTACAGTGAGGAGGAGGGAGGGAGGGAGGGAGGAGGGAGGGAGGGGTGTACAGTGAAGAGGAAGGCCACTGGGCTTGTTTGAAACGACTGGCTGGCTGAGTGGCTAAGTGGCTGGCTTAAAGCAATGCACTCTGGACTTGAAATAGTGACATTTTCGGACAATCCCGTCCGAACGTCACCATACCACATGGGGTGGGTGCGGTGGGTGCAGGAAAGGTGACATTCGGACGACCCTGTCCAAAAACGTCGCTATTTCAAGCCCAGAGTGCGTCGCTTTAAGCCAGACACTCAACCAGTCATTTCAAACAAGCCCAGTCTCTCATGCCCCCATCCCATCATTCCCTAATCACATCACTGTGCTCCGCTAATCTCATTCCAGCCCGGCAGGCCTGACATCCAGAGCCCAGCAGATCTCCGCACGCGAGGAATAATGGCCGCCGAGGTGACCTGTTTCGTGGAAATAATGGAGAGGTGGAGGCACAAAAATGTGTATTGCTGAGGGAGTTAACACTTAACAGTCCTTGTTACAGTGTATCTAGGCTACATCATAAAGTACAATGTTACAAAGTGTATAACAACATGTCACACTATGTACTAACACTGTAGTTTAGGGCTAGGGTCGGGATTAGGATTAGGTTTAGGTAGGTACAGTGTATGTACATAATTTTTCCCATGACTACCCCAGTTGACCTAACTCAAAGTGGTAAGTGTCTTAATAGAAGAGCCTTGTGGGTTTAATTTCCCTTGAACAACTAAGCCATTGGGCCCTTCTATTAGCAGATTTGCCACCTGAGTCAACATTCCCAGGTAAGTGGCTAAATAAACTTTTCGGAAGACCCCACAGAAACAGAGCCGGCTTACAGATCAGGTCTTTCCCAATGCTCTGGTGTACCAGGATGTTGATCAATTGGTCTTAAATCGGGTTTTGTGGTGTGTATCCAGTACTGTTTACATTAGTTGGACTGGTCAGTGACGTTGTGTGGACCACTGGAAAAGGTGCCGGTGTTGGTGTCAGTGGCCCAGTGGTTGTATATGTGAACAGTTATGGGTCATCAACATAATTACACATCTACACACACTGTGGCATATCCTGACATATATGACATCTCTATGACATAATAATAATAATAATAATAATAATAATAATAATAATAATAATAATAATAATAATAATAATAATAATAATAATAATAATAATAATAATAATAATGAAAACACTAGAAATAATATTTCTTGTAAATGTATGCTGTTTTAAATAGATCTTACAGTAGCACACGCACACACAAAAAACAGAAAACGTTAAAGGATGATTTCATCATCGCTACACACTTCACTGTAGTGATTTTGACTGTACGGTATGAGGCTGTCCGTCGTAGTATTAGAGAGACTGGCCTGCTTTGACTGTATAAGGCTGTCAGTCGTAGTATTAGAGAGACTGGCCTGCTTTGACTGTGTGAGGCTGTGAGTCGTAGCATTAGAGAGACTGGCCTGCTTTGACTGTGTGAGGCTGTGAGTCGTAGCATTAGAGACACTGGCCTGCTTTGACTGTGTGAGGATGTCAGTCGTAGCATTAGAGACACTGGCCTGCTCTATAAGGCTGTGAGTCGTAGCATTAGAGACACTGGCCTGCTGTGACTGTGTGGGGCTGTGAGTCGTAGCATTAGAGACACTGGCCTGCTGTGACTGTGTGAGGCTGTGAGTCGTAGCATTAGAGAGACTGGCCTGCTTTGACTGTGTGAGGCTGTGAGTCGTAGCATTAGAGACACTGGCCTGCTTTGACTGTATGAGGCTGTCAGTCGTAGTATTAGAGAGACTGTCCTGCTATATGAGCCTGTGAGTCATAGCATTGGAGAGACTGGCCTGCTCTATGAGGCTGTCAGTCGTAGCATTAGAGAGACTTAAAGGCCACAGGCAGGGCCTGGGAAAGACGGGGATGAGAGATTAAAGAGGATCTACTCCTCATGTGAGCTGGCCTAATCAAAATTCCCATAGGCTGTGTGTGTGTGTGTGTATGTGTGTGTGTGTGTGTGTGTGTGTGTGTGTGTGTGTGTGTGTGTGTGTGTGCGTGCACACGCTTGCATGTGAGTGTGTGTGTGTGTGCGTACACACTTGCATGCGAGTGTGTGTGTGTGTGTGTGTGTGCGTGTGTGCATGTCTGTGTGTCTGTGTGTGCATGTGTGTGTGTGTGTCTGTGTGTGTGTGTGTGTGTGTGTGTGTGAGTGTGTAAGAAAGGCTGGGGGTGTATATCTCCTCTGAAGAGCTGCATTATTCATAAGGCCTGCGGTAGACTCCTATAGCCCTATCTTTGGGTGCAGCATTAACTCCTGTGGCTCTCTTTGGGTGCAGTGTTGACTCCTGTAGCTCTCTATATACTACCCTACAAAGCCAAAAGGCAGGAACTACATATTTTGTAAAAACTGAGTTTAGACTGGAAATTGACCTCCTCTTTTGTCTTGTGACCTAATCTCGAGCTTCTGTGTGTGTGTGTGTGTCTGTGTGTGTGTGTGTGTGTGTGATAAATCTGACATTTGAGGATATGACTTTGGGTTGACATGGCTCATGTTTGTCTGCAGGTGCCCCGTTATGTTTTCTGTGCCTGTGCCATGGTGGTCCGATACGTTAAACTGCGAATACTTTACTTAAAATATAAATCACTGGATCGTTTAGGCCTACAGATGCATTAAGCCAACCATAAAGCATGAATTTGAAAATACAACCGTGTGAAAATTCTCTGAAGAAATTTAAAAAATAGGGTACAATACTAGCCAAAGCAGTTTTTAATGCATTGGATTCTAATTGCATTGGGACACATTAAATGGGTTTAAAGCAGCACCATGCAACGTTTTCGAGTTAATTAATTATTTTCGTAAGTCGGCAGATGCTAAAATTAGTCATTCCCAGGTGAATGAAGACTTTCTCGACCACCCCCGCTTTCTATATCACACTTGCAATATCTGGGTGTCTGTCCGGGCACCATCAGACTCGCATTTTTATGAGTAAGTGTCCACTTACTTGGAGACACTAGGGGGAGCTCTGTTAAGAAAAAGCACTCAAAGTGGCATAGTATCTTTTTAAATTAGACTTTAAGGTGGACTGCAGAGATCTCTGCCAAGCTTATCTCCTGCTTCTCACAACGCCAGTCACAGTAAAACTAAATCTGCTTCTAGCCTGTGATTCAGAGTTGATACACTTTTCCCCTGATAATAACACTTCCTTTTCATAAGTTATTGTGGCCTTTGTGGTTTATTCAATCTTACAAGCAAACATACAAACAAACAAACCACTCTGAAAACACAGTCTCTTTGGCAATGATAAAAAAAATGATTCAACACTGTTAATTTAAAAATAATAATAATAATAATAATTTCACATCAATGGGACTTTTTATATGACCTACAGTAGGCCTAAGATGAGACTGTCATTTGTGATATTCACATTTTGTCCCAATGAATTTGCTCAAGGGTGTAGCATACATCCTAAAATAATATCATTGAAATGTCTGGCACTGTTTAAAAAAAGGCAGAAAGAGGAATCATATTTTGGCTATAGACAAATATAAACAAATGGCTACATTGACAGTTCAGTGCCAGGAATTTCACTACATGTCCTACTCTACCTCTATGCATGTGACAATAACATATCCTTGTGTGCCTTTCCCAATGACTGGTAGCCTAACAGATTAAAGGCTTACACCACAAGAGATGTCTGTCAAGTCCTGAATAACGAGATGAATCTTCTCTAGTTGATTTACACTGTCCTCCACTTGCACCCCATCCTCTTCCCCAGTCTCCGCACCGACGACGTGGTACAGGTTTAAAATGCCAAACTTCACTTGGCCCAGCAGGAGCGTCTCCTTCGCCGCTGTGGACTGGATGTTATTCCATGTGTTTTCCAACTTGCAAGCTTGTGCGAGGATAGTGTCCAGTTCGGTTTGGAGTTTTGACAAAGTGTTATTCAGCTGAAGAAGGACGGAGCTCTGTTCACTAACATAACGCCTCAACTCGACATGCTGTCGCTCGGCTTGGGTCTCTGCTCCCTTTCCTTGCTCTAGCAGTTGGTCACGGGTCGCGAGAAGGGTGTCAAAACGACCGATCAGATGAGTGATGTCCTCAAACTTTTTAGACATTTTCATAAGTGTGGTGAGGAAGACATGATAAACGGTTGCTCGTGTTACTCTGTTACTGAGTTTATCTCTTTTGGAAAGCAAAATGCTGTACTCCTTTTTCAGATCTTCTAGTTCCTTCTCTTTCTGGGCCACCACCGCTTTTTGCGCCTCTGCTTTTTTAACGCCACGAGATCTTTTCGCGTCATTGTCTTTGATGAACCTGTCAAATTTGAGTAGCGCTTCCTTCGCTTTCTCTTCATTTTTATTCAGCTTTTCTCGTCTTTCTCTGATTTTTTCACGGACTACCTCAAATTCGTTTCGCTTTGATTGCAGAGACGCATCCGCATGATCAAGCTCTTGTCTTTTTTCCAGAAATCTCATGGCGCTAGTTCTCAGATTCTGCCGAATCACTGGCACATCCAAAATGCCCTCTTCAAAAATTACTCTAAAATAGTCATCCAAGTGGATGTGTGCCATTATCAAATTATCAAAGAGAAACGTTCACACAATAAAGTTCACTCAGTCAGACTTAATCATGAGTCGCTTGTTTGGTTTCTTGTTACTAAAGTAACAGGATTCAAACATCCAGTAGCGCCCTCATGTGCCTACAGTTAAAACTACAAGTTTGACGTATTCAAGTTGTTTGGTTAAACAGTCATGTGCTTCCTATCTTGCAGTCTAGTACACATGTGTGAAAAACCGACAACCTGTACATAGATACCTGCTGTATATCCTAGTCATTCTCGTACAGCTGAAGCACTCGTGCATACAGTGTGGACTACTTTTCAAAGGAGTATAAACCTGAGGTTACCACAATTAAAAATCCCTGATAATTAAATCTCATTAAGTTCTCTTCCCCTTGATGTCGGGTTTATAACCATGCCCATGACCACAATAACCATTAAAAATGTACAAAATTCCTATCAACCTCATACGGCCCTAGTTTTTGGTAGTTTTGGGCGGGAAAAAGCCAAGTGGTTCATTTTCTCTAAGAGAGTTGTAGAGGGGATAACAGAAAAATGTGAATAGTCAGCATTTTTACCTTCATCTTGGAGGCAAACTTGACCTTTCAAGTAGATTGTAGCTTACATGCCTGCAAGATTATTCAACCGTCAGCTCCCTTTTGCTTTTTGATAAAGATGTAGTCATTGTCATAAGGGACAGAGGACACATTGAACATCTTTTCCACCATTAAAATCAGTTTAAAACAGGATCTGAACTTGGCACATTCAGGAAACTGGCAGAATAAAAATGCAGATAGGCAACTTTTTTTTTGGAAAAAGAAAACAAATCGCTCCAGAAACACACTGTACCATATGCTACCTTCACCCTGTGCTTACATATTTTACATTGCGTCCCACAGCAGAAAAGGCCAACTCCCATTACCTGCATCACTTACAGTTCCTGGAATTACAGTACGTCTTACCGCAAAAGGAAATACATGTAATATATGTTGCAAATGTATGTAAAGATAGTTGTTGTCTGTAGAAGTTGGTTGTGACCCTATACGGTAATGTGGTGGCCATGGTAATGTTTTGCCCATGCATAAACATGCAAATGTAACCTCTTTGTAAATCTGGTAACAAGCTATAACAATTCAAAATACTATAAAGAAACGGACACCTAAGTATAAAAGTGCTAATTATTACTGTAATAATTATTCGGCTAGAAGATGATTATGTCTAAACTACATTATTTCAGTTGTGTGACGAAATGCAAAATGTTGTGTTTTGTAACATTGCCTTCTATTTGTTTTAGGTTTTGAAGCTAAAGTTAACCGTTTTGATAAGAGTATCCAAATGTCTGCAAAATTAGATGTAGTTGCACATAATTTTGCTGTTTGTGAACATCAACTGAGAGAATGTTCATTTATTCGAAGTGGAGAACTGGCTGTGAGGCCTACAAAATGACAGATGGTTCCCTCCAGTTTGTCAGAGGTGTTGATGAATTCAGCTACGATGGCATGGATTTCCTTTCCTTCGATGATAATTCGATGCAGTGGGTGGCACCAGTCAGTGCTTCTCTACAGACGAAACGCAAGTGGGATGGGGTGCCCATCCTCAACCAGTACACCAAGGGCTACCTGGAGAAGGAGTGTGTGGAGTGGCTGGATAAGTTCCAAAGATATGGGGACATAGAGCTTGCAGAAAGCCTAAAATCTTGTATGTTGCTTCCAGCAGCACCAGTGCCAATGTTTTCATACAGATATCAGAATTTACGTTTTAAAATAATAATTTCTTTTAAAATGTTTGCCAGATCCTCCAAAGGTTCATATTTTTGCCAAAAATGGGAGGGAGCCAGGGAAATACCTGTTGACGTGCATGGCCACATGCTTCTACCCAAAGGACATCAAGATGAGCATTCTGAAGAATGATTGGCGTGTGATGGATGGTCATGAAGCTGATGTCTTGCCTAATGGTGATGGTACCCACCAGCTCAGAGTGACTGTAGAGGCGAAGAAGGCGGAAATACATATGTATAAATGCGAGGTCATGCACAGGACGCTGGGCAAACCCATTGAGGTCGACTGGGTTTCAGGTGACATGATATTTACTGCTAACTAATGTGCACTAATGTCAATTTTGTTTTTTTTTTTTCACTTCACTGCCGCTCAGTATGGGTTTGCCTCATTACCTCTCACTGTGCAATACTACAAAATAATGTACAGTGTGCGCATAATGGTGTCCTACCTTTGACCAGAAGCAGGTCTTGACAGTGGAAACTTTAGTCCAGTTAAAAACTTTAATGCATCACCGCTACACACACACACGATTGCAAACACACACACACACCCTGCCGTGGTAAAAGCCTTCAAAATAACCACCGCGTCAACACATAAACATTATAATTTGTATTGTTTTTATGTAATTTATAATTATATTCCGAACTAGCACTTTCAGTTGTATCACTGTGGGGTTCTGATGTGCACATAAAACATCTTTGTCACTCTTTGCAGCTGCAGTACTTCCTGATGCTGAATCCTTCCCGGCTGAAAAGATTCTTGGGGTTGCTGGAGTGCTGCTCAGTGCTGTGGGTTTGGTGGTGCTAATCGTCTTTGCCATAAAGGACGGCTGGTTTAGTAAGTTCTGTGTATGAGAAAGAAACAAAAGTAAGTTCATATTGAAACAGCGATGAGCCCTCACAATTAGCCAAAGAATTAGTTCTTTAAAAGTAACGTTTTTGTTGTTGCATTTGCCTTTGCCTCTGCATATTATGACAGAAACAGACAAAGGTGGTAAGCTAAATGTTTTGATATATCCAAAACTTTTGACTGCATGGTGCAGCTCACTGGAAGTATATTTTCTGATATTTCCATGTTTTATACATATACTATATGCACATCTGTGACTTTTCAAGCAGTACATAGTGTACTGTCACAAAAGCTCAGGTGTTACAATAATGTGTTCAGATTTGAACTTGTATTGCCCAAAAGTTATTTTAAAGGTATCAAGGCTAGAAATATGGCTAGTCACCACCGTAACAGAAATATGGATAGTCACCACCTTAACAAAACAGTTAAGCCTCATTTTGAAAAAAAAAAAATCTAAGGCCTTTTAAAATTGTGGTGATATTACTATTTGTAGAATGTGCTAGTTCCCCAGACTCTTCGCCATTTAGTCTACAATTTCAAACATGCTGGAACTTTTTTTCTAGTTTGAAAGATTTCTACACCAGGCAGCCTGCCTGGTCATGGTGCCATGGTGCCATCAAGGTTATGATCTTAACCCTGTTGTTCCAGGGAAAGAATGTGAAGATGGCTCCCAAAGTCCTGGAGGGGAACCTGTGCCAATGGGACCAGAGGGAAGCCTAGCGGAGGAGGAACTATTATCCCCTGTGGGAGTGGATGAGACTTGGCAGGTTAAAGGTTGGACGAGACATAATAATTTGGTTCTTATTAGTTTTTAAGTATCATCATTTTCCATTTTGTAATGTTTTCCTTCTCATTTCTTTCTTCTCTGGACCAGGGAGGGAAGACGGAGATGAAGACTGTGGTAGTATTTTAGTATTTGAGGAGTTTTCTTTTTCTGACTTTATTTAATATAGTAATGTTTTTAGAACTTACAAAGCATCTTCTACATGAAGCGTATGACCTTAACCCTGTGGTTCTAGGGCAAGGATCTGTAAACGGTTCCCAAAGTCTTGAAGGGGAACCTGTGACAAGGGAACCAGCAGGAAGCCCGGGGGAGAAAGAAGCATTAACCCCTGTGGAAGTGGATAAGACTCAGCGGGTTGAAGGTTGGACAAGACATAATAATTTAGTTCTTATTAGTTTTTAAGTATCATTATTTTTAGTTTTGTAATGTCTTCCTTCTCATTCCTTTCTTTCGGGGGAAAACAGTGATGCTGACTGGTAATATTTTATTTGAGGAGTTTTCTTTTTCTGACTTTCATTAATATAGTAATGTTTTTAGAACTTACAAAGCACCTTATACATCAAGCTTATGACCTTAATCCTGTTGTTCTAGGGCAAGGACCAACCCCTAGCGTATCGCCAGAATGCAGCACTGAATAACTACAGGTAAACATGCACAGGTTGATGAGAGCCCTCTAGCAGCTTTTTTTTTAAAACCAGTATACCGAAGATTAGGAGTAACTTCCTCACTTTATTTTCACACCAACCCTACACTGTTGTTAAAGCCCTTGCTGTATGTTCAGTTTAATACAACTGTTTTCTCAAACAAACCATTATGTCTCTCTGATACATAAGAGGCCAATGAGAAAACTGCCTGAACATCTGTGGAATGGTGAGCGTGTACACAGCTTCTGTCTCCCACAGGAAGCCAGATGTACTTTTGGGGTGTTAATGAAAAACAGTTTTTCTGTATTTTTTAGGATGAGATGATATATCTTGAACTAGAAATAAAGAACGCGGCCATGAACTAGTCAGATGGTGATACATGATATGCAAAAATGGTCTTTATGGTGACTCTTGTTTGATTTGCCTTTCCCTGATGTTAGAGTAGCCTAATGATACTTTTAAATATTGGCCATACATCAATCAGCCTACATTTTTTTTGTCTGCAACATTCTACGATAGCACGACGAAAAAACTAGCTGTGACGGATGAGCTACGTGTAACCGAGGCCTTCCTGCGCAGTCCAGGCCCAGTCTCGAACTCGCGACCTCACAGCAACTCCAGTATGGGAGGCAGTCGCACTACCAAGTCATCTAAAAGCCGGGCTATTAGCTAAGTCAGTAGCGTATCTTTTTGAGGCATCAGGAGGGAGGTTTACTGACGTTCTACACCGAGCTGTGCTAGCAGGCATCTGTTACATACGCATCGTCACTGCAACCAGATGCTGTTATTCAGCGAGAGAATGGCATGGTTACGAACACTGCTATGTTGGGGACAAATGTCTTAGCCTGGTAAACCCGCCCCTCGCACTTCATTTCATTTTGTACAGAGGGTCTGGACCAGAGGCCGTTGAAGTTCATGTAAGAGGACCGAGCAACTCCTAGCCAATCAGTGAACAGAGGATGTGTTCATGAGCCATGACGTTGACTTTGTGTGCTACTGTACATTTGAACTGTAGTGCGTAGGTAGGCTAATTGCATACGCGATGACCAGACGTTAGCGATTGGGTAATGGCAGAGCCGCTTGTTTTAAACTTCAGCAGAGTCCACACCTCCATGAAGAAATCGTTTCTCACGGCCTCCGCTCCAGTCCGAGGGGTTGGTTTACCAGGCTACAAATGTCTGCCTGTGTAGTAAATTTATGCTGCTATCTTTTCATTGGCTTTGCCAATGTTTTTTTTAACTATTTACATAAGAAATTTGGTTTACAGAATATTGTTTTAAGTTGCATAAAGCCTTCATGGTGCATTCTACCTGTGACACCTCTGTAAGGTGGTAGTCGGTTGGTATGGCCCAACTTACCCTCAACACTTCAGCAAGGCAACTAACCCCACATTGCTCCAGGGACTGTAACTGAAACTCTGTACCTAGATAACTGTAAGTCGCTCTGGATAAGAGTGTCAGCTAAGTGTAATGTGATGTAATGTAAACCCTGGACTGCTCTCTCTCACTCACACTGCCTGCATGCTTATGTAATGTAAGTATAATGTACTGTAATATAATGCAGTGCAATGTAAGTGTTGGGGTCGTTACTCAAAAAAAAGTAATCCATTACACATTACTCCCTAGTGCTAAAAAATGTAATGCATTACTTTACTTCTTTACTGCTTATGGAAGGTAACTCATTACATTACTTTGCGTTACTCATCAACAGCCTTGAGCAAAACACATCATTTTTTATTGCAATGAGCAAAATGCAAGACAAGTTGTTCTTTCATGCCATTTAACGAAAACAGGCTACACCACAAAGTTGGTGAAAATCTATAGAGCGCTGCACAGGGTCATATGAGTATTGCTCTGCTGGCAGGCTTATGTCGTAAAAAAAACAAGCCAAACGTCTAAAACCGGCTAACTTCATAGCAGCACTCACTAAAAATAAAATGATTGGATGAATGAGGAAGTGGGTGTCAATAGCAGGAAATAAGATTGTCAGGATGAGGAATTGGGTGTTATTAGCAGGAAATGAGATTATTAGGATGAGGAAGTAAGTGTCAGGACGAGGAAATGAGAGTCAGTGGCAGGAAGTGAGTGTCAGTAGCAGGAAGTGAGATTGTCAGGAAGTGTTGGTGCCACCTGCATCATGTCTGCGAGCACTTTTAATAATGCAAGGACAAGCAGGAAACACACAGACATCTCAGCTTGTCTCCACACTTGGAGTCCTGAGCTGTCAGTCATATTTATGCATTTTGTACATTTGCTTCATCATGTCATCAATTAGAGCCAGCAGCTTTGCCAAGTTAAAGAATGTTGTCATCCTTTTGTTCATGTTTACGCTAGCCTAGATGTAATCAAGTCAAATCTGAGTTGGAATACATGCTAACACACACACACACACACACACACACACACACACACACGCCCTCCATGTAGAGTCCGTATACATGGGCTCCCTTTCTGGCTGGCTGGTTGAACTCCTCCTTGAACTTCTTGGTGACGTCACCGTCAGGTTCATCTTGTCTAGAGGCCACTAATTCATCCTGGCTAGACTCTGCATCACCGCTACACACACACACACACACTCATGAAGAGGCCACTCGTTCTTCCTGGCTAGACTCTGCATCACCGCTACACACACACACACACACACACGCGCGCGAAGAGGCCACTCGTTCTTCCTGGCTAGACTCTGCATCACTGCTACACACATATACACACACACGATCCCAAACACACACATGACCACAAACACACACATAACCCAAAAACACACACACACAACCACAAACACACACATGACCTGAAATATACACACACATGACCCCAAAAACTGACACATGACCCCAAACATAAACACAAGACCCCAAATACATACACGTCGCCCCACATACACACATGACCCGACACACACATACATGATCCGACACACACACATGACTCTAAACACACACATGATTTCAAAAACACACATGACCCCAAATACACAGATGGCCCCAAATACAAAGGGGGACAAAGAGAGATGTATAAAGAAAAGTTTGGAGAGTGGGTTGCCCTGCTATTCAGTTAAAACTACTAAATGTTACTCTGCAGTCAGTCAATTTATTCACTGCAGACACACATACAGATGAATGCACAGAAATTGAGTGAAAGGGACACTTGAGCCAACACACACACACACACACACACACACACACACACACACACACACACACACACACACACACACACACACACATATGAACATACACACACATACAGAGAGACACACATAGATGGACACACACACATACAGAATCACACACAAAGATGAACACACACAGATAAAGACACACACAAAGAAAGATGGAAGAGACTGTCATGCCAGCAACACACACAAACACACACACCTTGAGGTCGAGGTCGAGCTCCTTGAGGGAGCATCGTATCTCGTGGATGAGCGTGTTCATGCGCTCACACTCCTGGAAACACACCAGGATGTATGGTGAGCGCTCTGCCGTCTTGGACCAGATGTCCAACATGTTGTACTCCTCCGGAAGCTTCTCCAGGATGTCACCCAGGATGGCTTTCACCTGAAGCACAACACTACCGTCATCACTACTGTTATCAATACTGTTATCACTACTGTCATTACTACTGTCATCACTACTGTCATTACTACTGTCATCACTGTCATCACTGCCGTTATCACTACCGTCATCACTACTGTCATCACTACTGTTATCACTACTGTCATCACTACTGTCATCACCACCGTCATAACTACTGTTAACACCACTGTTATCACTTGTTAATTTTATGACTACTGTTATCATCACTACTGTCAACACTACTTTATCACTACTGTCATCACTACTGTCAACACTACTGTCATAATTCATACTGTTATCACTACTGTTATCACTATTGTCATCACTACCGTCATGCTTCAGACATGCACGTGAGGGGGGTGCAGTGGTTAGAGCACCCTACCTGGGAATTTTTACATGGGTGGGGTGACGTCTCCAGACCTTTGCTACAATTTTAAAACATCATACCCAACACCTTATGTAAAATATAACAGTTGCACATGTGTCCTCAGCTAGCAGGCAGACCAGTGGTTACCTCACTCTGCTGAGCTGTCAAAGCTAAGCGTCTGTGGGGCTGGTTGCAGTTTGGATGGGAGACCTCCTAGTTGCTGCAGGGAGGGCTATAGTAAGGATGTGTTTTGTAGTGTGTTTTTTACATTCATTCATTAGTGCCACCAGAGAGGATATGGACAAATATGGGTAAAAGCAGGAGTGGCACACAGGAGGGATAGTGCAGTGGTAGCACTGGAGGTTGTCTACCCTCAAGGTTGAAGGTTCAAATCCCTGCCTGATCAATAGTCTGTTTCTCGTTTTCAATTAGTTTAGCCTAACAATAATATGTTTGTTTGATTTAGCACACAGCAGCTGCTGCTTATGTATATGTTAAAAAATACCAACACTATGGGCTCTATGGGAGGAGAGGTAACCCCACCTGTCTTCAAACCCAGGTCTCCAGGGTACTAAACACTTGCTTTCACCACTACACAGCAGAGCCTGGCTCTTTGGTCTAGCGGTAAAAGTGCACGTCTGGAACTCTGGAGACCAGGGTTCAAGGCCAGGTGGGGTGACCTGTCCTCCCTGCAATTTTAAAACGTCATACCCAACACCATATGTCAAATATAACAATTGCACAGGTGTTTTCAGCCAGCAGGCAGACCAGTGGTTACCCTGCTCTGCTGAGCTCTCAGCTAAGCAGCTGTGGGGCTGGTCACAGCTTGGATGGGAGACCTCCTAGTTGCTGCAGGGAGGGTGGGTGGTGCAGCAGGTAGGGGGTGCTCTTCTCTCTAGCTCAGAAAAAAAATACACTCCTCCCAGCACAGTGATGGGATCCTGGGCTGGGAGATCTTGCCGCCTTACACATGGCCAGTCTGTGATTCCTGTGATTCCTGTGATTCCTGTGATTCCTGTGATTCCTGTGATAGAACATTTGTCTGGTAAGTTCAATAGTTAGATGTTGCACAGAACAAACAAACAAACAAACACTTCTGAGGAATACATCGATGATGCCTCTGCTGTGGTTTCTACTAATTGTGGCAGTCATTTGAACTTGACAAAATTTGCTGGTGTCAAAGAATGTTGGTCAAGTAACAAATTATTTTAGATTGAAAAGGTTTGCTAACTTAATTAGTTAGGAGTTAGTAACTTTTAAACTTAAACAAACCTGACTACTATAAGATTGGTGAGGTAACCTCATGATGCTTTTGGACTTTTACTACAGTAATTTCTTAACATCACTTTTTCTGGAAGAATGAGGTTACTTGCCAGGTTTCACAATTTATAAGTAACTCCTTTGAGATCATTTGCAAAATATAACTAACTAACTAACTAACTAACCAACCGACTGACTGACCTTAGCAAACCTTTCCAATCTAAAATCATTTATGTTACTTGACCAACATTCTTTGACACCAGCAAATTTTCTGTCAGCTTCCAATGAGTGCCACAATTAGTAGAAACCACAGCAGAGGCATCATCTATTTATTCCTCAGAAATGTTTGTTTGGACTGTGCAACATCTAACTATTGAACTTACCAGACAAATGCTCTAACACATCACAGGAATCACAGGAATCACAGGAATCACAGGAATCAATCAATCAATCAATCAATCACAAACTGGCCATGTGTAAGGTGGCAAGATCTCCCAGCCCAGGATCCCATCACTGTGCTGGGAGGAGTGTATTTTTTTCTGAGCTAGAGAGAAGAGCGCCCCCTACCTGCTGCACCACCCACCCTCCCTGCAGCAACTAGGAGGTCTCCCATCCAAGCTGTGACCAGCCCCACAGCTGCTTAGCTGAGAGCTCAGCAGAGCAGGGTAACCACTGGTCTGCCTGCTGGCTGAAAACACCTGTGCAATTGTTATATTTGACATATGGTGTTGGGTATGACATTTTAAAATTGCAGGGAGGACAGGTCACCCCACCTGGCCTTGAACCCTGGTCTCCAGAGTACTAGATGTGCACTTTTACCACTAGACCAAAGAGCCAGGCTCTGTTGAGTGGTGGTGAAAGCAAGTGTTTAGTACCCTGGAGACCTGGGTTTGACGCCAGGTGGGGTTACCTCTCCTCCCATAGAGCCCATAGTGTTGGTATTTTTTAAAATATACATCAGACTAACACATTATTGTTAGGCTAAACTAATTAAGGATGAGAAGTGGACTATTGAACAGGCTGGGATTTGAACCTTCAACCTTGAGGGTGGATAACCTCCAGTGCTACCACTGCACTATCCCTCCTGTGTGCTACACTTGTGCTTTTACCCATATTTGTCCATATCCTCTCTGGTGGCACTAATGAATGAATGTAAAAAACACACAGTAGAAAACACATCCTTACTGTAGCCCTCCATGCAGCAACTAGGAGGCCTCCCATCCAAGCTGTGACCAGCCCCACAGCTGCTTAGCTTTGACAGCTCAGCATAGTGAGGTAACCACTGGTCTGCCTGCTGGCTGAAGAAAAACTGTGCCAATTCTTGTTTAAAATATTTCACTTATGAGCCCTTAGTGTTGGTATTTTTTACGATATACATCAGCAGCTGTTGTGTGCTGAATCAAACAAACATATTATTGTTAGGGTAAGCTAATTAAAGACAGGAAGAGACATATTGATCAGACTGGGATTTGAACCTTCAACCTTGAGGGTGGGTAATCACCAGTGCTACCACTGCACTACCCCTCCTGTGTGCCCCACTTGTGCTTTTACCCACATTTGTCCATATCCTCTCTGGTGGTGCTGCTAATGAATGAATGTGAAAAACACACAGGAGAGAACACAACCTCATTGTAGCTATGGTGGGACAAGAACCTGCAACCTCAAGCATGTAAACCAGCAGCTGTGTCACTGCAGCATAAGCTCTCCCACTCCATTAGTCTTTATTCTGTTGTCCTACCTGACACTAGCAACAGGGTGCAAACTCAGCGTATTGAACAGGCTGGGATTTAAACTTCCAAACTTGAGGGTGGGGATTTGTTGGTGCTACCACTGCACTATGCTTCCTCTGGGCCACACTTTGGCTTTTTCCCTATTCGTTTATACTCTTTCCACTTGTATTACTCATTATTATATTTTTCTACTTGACACTAGCAACAAAGTTGGTATTTTTTAAAATACAAATCATCAGCTGTGCGGTGGATCAAACAAATGTACTATTGTTAGGGTAAACTAATTAAAGACAGAAAGTGGACTATTGAACAGGGTGGGACTTGAACTTTCAACCTTGAGGGTGGGTAATGTCCAGTGCTACCACTGCACTATCCCTCCTGTATTTCCACACTTCTGCTTTTACCCATATTCATCCATATCCTCTCTGGTGGCGCTAATATGAATGTGAAAAACACACAGTAGAGAACACTGCCTCAGCGTACTAGCTATGGTGGGACAGGAACCTGCAACCTCAAGCATGATAACCAGCACCAGTGGCACTGCACCACTTCTCTTTGAATGAGGTCCCCCACTCCATTAGTCTTTATTCTATTGTTCTACTTGACACTAGCAACAAAGTACAAAGTCAGCCCACTTGAACAGGCTGGGATTTGAACTTCCAACCTTGAGGGTGGAATCTCCAGTGCTACCATTGCACTACCCTTCCTACAGTTATGGGTTTTCTCCTATTTGTTCATACTCTCTCCACTTCTATTAGTCACTATTATATTTTTTTACTTGACACTAGCAACAAAGTGCATTGTTGGCAGCAACTTGAAAATCATAACCAGAGCAGAAACCAACTATTAGAGATTATGGTCTATATTTAACAAGGACTGCTCTCCTTTCTACCATAATCTGATGTGAGACATGAACTAATGACCCTCTGGACAACACATCAGCACTACCCCACTGGACCACCTCCGCACACTGAACCTGAGCATGAGTTTAGTGCCTGAATCTGCGTGTAAGGGGGACAGGGCACACTAATTAACTGGTTGATGAATTGGTTGAGCTTTAATCCAGCCAAAAGTAGCCTAAACCTCATGAAGCCTCTCTTAATCACATCATACTATCATGTCTTGCCTTTATTTTCTTCGGGACAAAGTATTTCTACTGTACTATGTGATGTGCAGTGTTGGGGTCCTTACTCAAAATAAGTAATCCATTACACATTACTCACTAGTGTTAAAAAATGTTATACACTACTTTACTTCTTTACTCCTTACTCCTTACACTCCTTACATTCATACATTACTTTGCGTTATTCAGCAACGGAGCAAAACACATAACAAATTCCAAATGGCAGGCTTAAGTGGTTAAAAACAAATAATAAAAAAAGAAACAAGCCGAAAGTTAACTTGATAACAGCACTCACTAAAAATAGAATGAATGAAATATCATACAGAGACTGGCATAGTTACAGTATAAATGCCTTAACAAAGTAGACCATTCAAATAAAACGTGTTACTAAATAAAATAACTCTGGACATCTAGCGACGGGGGAAACGGTTAAGGACTTCCATGTCTGACTCCGACTTCAAATACTCGGTTGCTTTGGGTCAACATTGAAGGAAGCTGTATCCCCCCTCATTGTCATCAAAAGCAAACATCTTGATATTTTGATCGCATATATTGGCCAACTGATATATGGCGCTATCGCTAGTCTACAGTCCCATTGTTGCACTTCATGTGTCCAAAAGCCTTAGGATGCAGCCTAGGGAGCACAGTCCTGCTAGTGCTGGTCTGCATAATGCCCTTTCCTGAAGTCTTTGAAATGGAACCACATATTTTATAGCTGGATCCAATTAATCATAACTGTTGAGCAGCCTTTTTGGGGAACCAATGAGGCCATGACTATGTCCAAGGTGTTATTTTATTGAACTGTTTTGTATTCCTTGCTTCAATTGTAATGATAAAGTGAATGTTTTAATGAGCATTACGCCCAAACACTAGGTGGCTGTAGTTCTTGCAATTTGTAACTGGTACCTTTGGATACATGAGTTCATAGGTGAAAGTCACACTGAACATGTATGCTGACCAAGTTTACCAAATAAAGTACATTTTGTTATACAGTACAGTTTCTCAGTGAGTAGAAACATTACATCAATAAGCCAGTTGTTCTACGTCACCAAAATAGCACACTGTCAAAAAGGTGGTTTCAGGCCTAAATTGTATTTGTGTGTAAATTGTAACATCCCCTATTGATGGATTTTCAGGAGGTTGGGCATTCATTCAAAAATGTTGTATTGGCTGACTGGGTTGAGTATCATAGACTGCGCTGTTTCACCATAAGGCAGTGCCATAGCCAGAAATATTGAAGCAGGTGGGCACAGACAGAATTGGGCGGGCATTACCAAGGACATAAAATAGTATAGGCTACCTGCTACATGCACTGCAACTCAAACCTTCAGGGTGTGATTATCCCTGGCCTGAGGAGGGTGGACACGGCAGGGTGCTGCTAAGGGGGGGTTAGGTCAGGATGATTCAGGGGGCCCAGAGCTTCACAGGGCCCACAGAAGCCTACGATATGGTTGGGGTGGGGGCTTATAGAGGCCTATGATATGGTTGGGGTGGGGGCCCACAGAGGCCTATGATATGGTTGGGGTAGGGGCTTATAGAGGCCTATGATGTGGTTGGGGTGGGGGCCCAGAACTTCACAGGGATTGGTTGTCACAAGCTGTCAATGTCTATTTAGCAGACCATATCTTTTGAACACAATGAATTTAAGGCAATTTACGACCCTCCAGTCCTACCCGACACTTTAAGCTTACATTATACATTGAAAGGGAATCTATTCATAACACCGTTTTTGAGGGATTCAAATGAAGGCAAAAAATGTGACAACCAACCCCAGTCTCCCCTAAATATATTGCTTGCATGATATCAGAATTACAGCATTTATTTTTTATTAACATTTAACACAACGTCCCAACTTTTTCGGAATTAGGGTTGTAGCTTTTACCACCGTGGTTTAGCCTAGGCCTACTGTTATTAAATATTATTTCGCAGACCTATTATCTGGATATAAATCAGCCTATTTTTAAGACCTTCTATTCCATTTGTCCCTAAAACTGAAAAAGATCGCATTTGCTTTATAATTTGAAACGCAGTAGTAGGCTGCCTAGTAAAAATCTGGGATAGGCTATTCTTTTTATGAAACTGTCATGGTTCACTCTTTTTTCACTCGCAGGCTAAATTTAAAACACACGTTTTATTTAAAGATTAATATAATCGTACAGTTAGTCTACTGTAAATGTTCATTTATTCGAAGCTGCCCTGTCATGTCCTCGTGTGCTGTTTGCCTAACATTCTATTTGAGAATCATTGGCTGATGCGTCATTTTAGTCCATCTCTCTGCGCAGCTGGTGTAGTCCGTGCACTGGACGTCTTCCTGATAGACGCACAGGCGTAGTCAACATCCAAATTTTCGACCTACAAAGTGAAGAAAACTGCTGGGATCAAAAACCAACAGGATGGGTTTTGTTGTCCTTTTAACGGCCTGCGTGATTCTGCCGGCATGTTTGGGTAAGAACTCTTAAAACAATTTTTAGGCTAGCGCTGCAAAATAAAAGTGAAACTATAATACGCATAATTTTAATATCCTTTGCCTTGTGATTCACCAAGTGATTTTTGTGATCTTATAAGGACTTTATTCCTTTTACCACCTATATCGTTTTTCTAATTTCCTGGGTGAGATGAACGCCATGTGGGAGGTGTAATGCTTGAATTACACGTCCGAGGGAGTATCCTGCCACCTTGCACAACAACGAGCGTATGAAGGTAAATATGTTGCAAAAAATGTGAACTTGCGGTTTGAAATTTTCACTTGTGGAAAGTATTCACACACACGGGAGAAAAATATTAATAGGGTGACATCAGGTAATTTGAGCCATCAGCTAAAATGAGCCATTTAAGGTTTAAGCATCCTAGCTCTTTAAATATTAGCAGCCAATGGCTGCAAAGTATTTCAAAGTAATCCTATGACTGTACTTGATAGAAAACAATGTATTTGGTTGATGTATAGTTGGTATAGTGGGAAGGGGCAATTCCTCACTTGAAGACTGCTGAGGAGACTTGTGAGATAAGTGGCCTGGCAGACAAATCTTACATAAAAATTATAAGATTGATAAGTTATTAAAGATTATTATTAAAGAAAAGATCTACATCTATGAAAAATAGCCTACATGCCTGTTGTGTCATCCTTCATCAGATATGATGCAGGGTTTTTGCTTAGCTAAACCATTTTTTCACGAAAAAGCACTTTTTAGGGGTGGCTCAATTTACCTTAATGTACTGAGGTAAATTGAGCCATGCATTTCAGCTAAAATGAGCCACCTTAAGAGTTAGCATAGCATAGCATATCATAGGCTATAGCATAGCATTTTGATTGAAGTATTGCATACTTCTCCACATATCCATTCTACTTATGCCTCCTGAATATCCTTTGGGGATCAAAAGGATATTTTGATGTCTATGGCACAGCTGTCTAAATGATGTCTATAGCATAGCTGTAGCATAGCATAGTATAGGCTACAACATAGCATTTTGATGGTATGTATTGCATGCTTCTTCACATCTCCATTCTACTTATCCCTCTGAAATATCCTTTTGGGGATCAATAGTATCAAAGTGCCTGTGTGCCACACACACACACACACACACACACACAAATCCATTGCTTACACATTGTAACTAACCTGTGTATGTAAATAACATGAGTTTATGTGTAATATGTCCAGATTATGGCAAAGAAGAACAAAGGAGAGGAACAGAGGAGAGGAATAAGAAAGAGAGACAAGAGCAGAGGGGGAGAACAGAATGTAGGGGAGACAAGAGGAAGAGAAAACGAGAAAGAGGAAAGGTGAGGAGAAGAAAGTAGGAGAGAGGAGAGGATGAGAAAAGAACAGGGAGGAAATGAAGAGAAAAGAGGGGAGGAAAAAGAGGGGAGTTCGCAAGTACAATCAGTGGTTACAGACAATGGCCTCTATGATGATGGCTTCTTTTGTCAAAACTTCCTGTTAAACCACACACACACACACACACACACACACACACACACACACACACACACACACACACCTCAGGCCTCTTCAAACCCCAGTCATTAGTCACAGGCACACACACACACAAACTTTGGTGGTACAAACATACTGTATACTGTATGTCCTCATATTACTGTATGTGTTCTCATGACTGCTCAGTGTGTGTGTGTATGTGTGTGAGAGTCAGGAATGAGTCTTGCTGTGTTTGGGGTCAAGTGTGTGTTTGAGATTAGTGTGTGTATTTGGGGCCATCTGTGTATTTGGGGTCATGTGTGTTTTTGAAATCATGTGTGTGTTTGGAGTCGTGTGTGTGTGTCAGGTCATGTATGTGTATGTCGGGTCATGTGTGTGTGTTTGGGGTCTTGTGTTTGTGTTTGGGGTCATGTGCAGTGGTTCAGTGTAACATAGCCAGAGTGAAGCCACATTTTCAAAATTATATTTTATTAATTTTTAATGTCATGAATTTTTGTATTAGAATGCTACATTGTGGTATATAATTACTAATGTGTTTTTTTATCAAAAATAAATGAATGTTTTGCTTTGCATTTTTAGTGGCTCATTTTAGCTGACTGGGTGGCTCATTTTAGCTGAATTCTGATCATCAGAAAAAGGTGGGTCAGCTGATGGTTTATAAGCTGTAAAAACTAAATGATTACATGTTATACAAGAATTCAACACTGAAATGTTTAAGATGGCATTAATTAACTAAATTAAACACAAACCAGTGTCATATATTGTATTATATTATTTTTATTAGAAATTAACCAAAATGTGGCTCAAATTACCTGACGTCACCCTACATGTGTAGATTGATATTTGCATGAATAGAGTGACAGCTACATCCATAATGACATATACAACCACAAATCAGCGACTGCAACTTCCAAAATGTGTCCCCGAAGTTTCAAATCTGCGCGCAGGTAAGTGTCTTTTAAATATAGGCTAATTCTTAATATACAAGGATATTATGATTAAGGGGTAAAAAGGCTGCCTTCAAAAACACTGCATGTTTATAATGTAACATAAGTGAAGGTTCGATGGCTAACTTCTAACGTCTAGACGCCTAGACTGCTGGAGCTGGAGTGTAGTCAGAGATCAGGAAGTGGCTTTACTGTTTTAGCAGATGTCGCTACATGACACCTTCACCACTGTTCCCAGATCAGAGTACAGCCTCAGCTAATGTGGCTACATGACACCATCACCATCACCTACACCTACACCATCACCATCACCTGACTTTTAAGACTCGGGATTAGAAGTAGGTTAGGAATGGGGTTTATGTGCCCAAGATTAGAAACATGATGTTTTTTATTTGTTTGTTTGTGTGTTTGTGTTGCCCAATTGCAATCGATGGACTTTGAAGACCATGTTAGTTGGCAAAGAAAGAAAGAAAGAAAGAAGACGTTAGAAGTACACATTTATTAATATTTTTCTCCCGTGTGTGTGAATACTTTCCACAAGTGAAAATTTCAAACCGCAAGTTCACATTTTTTTCAAGCACTCGTGTGTTTTTTTTCACCGTGACAGCACACACGTATATGAAAATAGGCATTTACAAGTTCATTTTTTGTTCTACACATTCTTACATTATTTTATACAAGTTCTCAAATCAACCGTACACGCTCTCCCATTTTGCAACATATTTACCTTTATATTGAGTGCGCCTGCGCTTCCTGTGTCTCTGTGTCAGGGTGGCCTTGTTATGGCGGCCAAAGGCCTGAAAACAGTACAGTGGTCCCTCGTTATTCACGGGAGTTACGTTCTAAAAATAACCCGCGATAGGCGAAATCCGCGAAGTAGTCAGCTTTATTTTCTACAATTATTATAGATGTTTTAAGGCTGTAAAACCCCTCACTACACTTATACACTTTTCTCAGACAGGCAAAGTTCACACTTGCAAACATACAGCACTTCAGAGTCACACAGCTAGCAGTGGAAGATTTATGTAAATTTTACAAGCTGAGCGCATTCTGTACTGTACAGGAGATTGCATGCACTAAAATAATCCGCGAAACAGCGAGGCCGCCAAAGGTAAACCACGATATAGCGAGGGACCACTGTTTTTCAAGGAGTTTTCGAAAACACACTGATATGTATGTGTGATATACACGTGTAATCTCACTTTTCCAAGATTTTAACCTGGCATGAACAAACAATACAGACACCAAAGACAGGATGAGCACTACCCTTTTCCAAGATAATATTTTCATCCATTAATGGTATGTCATTTTTTTATGACACAAACATTTTAACATAGGCTGTTGATGTGACATTTTTCTTTTACCACATTTCTCTTCAAAGCTAATAAAACAGAACCAGAGAGGCACTCCCTGTACTATGTGTACACAGCCCTGTCGAAGGCCGTCTCCCTGCCTGGCATCTTTGAGTTTACTGCCATGGGTCTGCTAGATGACAGGAAGATTGATTACTACAACAGTGTGAAGAAGCAGAAAGTTCCTCAACAGGACTGGATAAAAGACAAGCTTTCCGCCGATTACTGGGAGAAGGGCACCCAATCACGCAAGAGTAAAGAGCAGTGGTTCAAAATCAACGTGAACATTCTAATGGAACGCATGAGACACAATGCAAGCGGTAAGACCCAAAACATTCTTGTTGCACAGTTATGTCTAGACCTTAGATTGTAGAATAGAATAGTGAGTTTTCCCAAAGAACTTATAATAATATTATAATAATATAATAATATATAATGTATATATAACCTCTTTGAGTTTTCATAATCTACTTATTACATAGCTCTGCTGTTCTAAAATTCCATATTGCTGTGCAATGAACTTCACAATTTAATACAAAGTTACAATCAGAGTCCTGAAAATGACACCCCTTTGTTTCTACTAGACCCTTTTGTCTGACTGGTCATGTTTTTCTTCAGATATCCATTGTCTTATGTGGAGAGTTGGTTGTGAGGCCCACAAAATGCAGGGTGGTTCCCTGCACTTTGTCAAGGGTGTTTATGAATTTAGCTATGATGGCATGGATTTCCTTTCCTTCGACGCCATATCAATGCAGTGGGTGGCGCCAGTCAGTGCTGCTGTGCAGACGAAACGGAACTGGGATGGTTTGACGACCACCAACCAGGGCATCAAGGACTACCTGGACAAAGAGTGTATGAAGTGGCTATATTTATTCCGAAGATATAGGGACATGGCCGTGGCAGAGAGCCTAAAATCTCGTATGTTGCTTCAAATAGCACCAGTACCAATGTTTTAATACAGTTGTCAGCATTTACATTTTAAAATAAACATTTCTTTTAAAATGTTTGCTAGATCCTCCAAAGGTTTATCTTTTTGGCAAAAATGGGAGACTGTCAGCTGAATACACGCTGACATGCATGGCCACAGGCTTCTACCCGAAGGACATCAAGATGAGAATTCTGAAGAATGATTGGCGTGAGAAGGATAGTCACCAAGATGACGTCTTGCCTAATGGTGATGGTACCCACCAGCTTAGAGTGAGCATCGTGGCAGAGAAGGCGGAAATACATATGTATAAATGCAAGGTGATGCACAGGACGCTGGACAAACCCATCATGGTCGACTGGGCTACAGGTAACATGATATTTACTGCTGCTGCTAACTAATGTGCACTAATGTCAGATTTGGCTTTGTCACCTCACTGCTGCTGTTGATTATGCTCAGCATGTGTTTGCCCCACTACCTCTCACTGTGTGCAATACTATAATGGGCAGTACAGTGGTCCCTCGCTATATCGCGGTTTACCTTTCGCGGTCTCGCTGTTTCGCAGATTTTTTTAGTGCATGCTTTTTTTTAATACAGTGCATTGTGTTCTGCGCCCTGATTGGCTAAGGGACTGTAGAACATTGTCAATCAATCTCCTGTACAGTACAGAATGCGCTTAGCTTGTAATATTTACATAAATCTTCCATCTCTAGCTGGGTGACTCTGAAGTGCTGTATGTTTGCAAGAGCACTACTTTGAGAGTAGAAGAGAGAGAGAGAGTTGTGAGAAAATGCCAATGCCTGTCTGAGAAAAGTGTATAAGTGTAGTGAGGGGTTTTACAGCCTTAAAACATCTATAATAATAAGCTGACTACTTCGCAGATTTCGCCTATCGCGGGTTATTTTTAGGTACGTAACGCAACTCCCGTGAATAACAAGGGAACACTGTACATGACTCATAGTGCAATATTATCACACAGTGCAATATTATACACAGCCTCTGTACATAGCACAAATCCCTTTTACCGTTTATTATCTATTCTGCCCTTGTACATACTCCCTTCTTTCCTTTGTTTCTACAACGCTTCCTTGTTTGACCCTTGACCCTTGACACTTTAACCTTTTACATTGCACCTTTGTGGCCTTGCTGTCTGTT
Organism: Coilia nasus; assembly: GCA_027475355.1. Classification (NCBI taxonomy): domain Eukaryota; kingdom Metazoa; phylum Chordata; class Actinopteri; order Clupeiformes; family Engraulidae; genus Coilia; species Coilia nasus. The sequence continues at coordinate 27,954,171 of CM050201.1, forward strand.
CAGTGACAGTAAAGGTCTTCAAGTCTTGATATTGCTGGGCTATGGCACAGAATGTATTTGCAACACAAACAAAGCACAGGGATGACATTTAATATATATCAACTATTTATTTCATAAATTCAAAATTTCAAAAATTATTATGTATTAACAACAACTGGGTCAATCTGATTGTATGATCATTTTTATTGATTTATTGAAATCTTCACATTATTGTATAGTTAGTTTGTCTTCATAGAATAGAATAGAAACCCTTTTTTGTCATTATACACAGTACAATGAGATTTGAAGCACAAAGCGCAAGACACAGCGCAAAGTATAAAATAATGTACTAATAAAACTACAAAAGTACTATGCTATAAAAAGACACATATGCACACTCTCTAAGTATGCAGACAAACAACAGATAACACAGACTTGAGTTCAATTGGTGAGCAACATACTGATTGGTAGATACAGTCAGTACAAAAAGACGAAGGAGTCCAAGTGAGTCCAAGTGATGGTCAGCATACTGAGTGTCAGTGCAAAGTCCAAGGAGTTCAAAGCAAGTCCAAGTAGTCAGCAGCGTACTGGCTGGTAGAGGTAGTGTCAAACATGTCAGTTCTCAGTGCAGGGTGCGTCCAAAGTGAGTCCAGTGGCAAGCATACTGAGTGGTAGAGGTAGTGCAAGAAATCAGTGCAAATGGCAGTTCTCACTGCAAATTAGAGTTCAGTATGGTGACAGCTTTGGGAAAGAAGCTGTCCCTGAGTGTACTTGTTCTGGCCGGTATGGACCTGTAGCACCTGCCAGAGGGCTACAGGTCGAAGAGATGGAGGCCAGGTCAGAGGTTCATAGGTCAGAGGTTACTGTTGTAACTGAAGGTCAGAGTTAGAACAGCCAACGGTTCATGCTTCTAATGTGCACATAAATCACTCTCTGCAGCTGGAGTACTTCCTGATGACAAATCCTCCCTGTCTGGAGTGATTGGTGGGGTTGTTGCAGGGCTGCTCATTGTTGCAGGTGTGGTGGTGTGTGTGGTGGTCATTGGCAGACAGAAAGACTGGTTTGGTAAGTTCTGCGTACGGGAAAGAAACAAAAGCAAATTAATATTGAAACAGTGATGAGCCCTCACTGTTAGCCAATAAATTAGTTCTTCAGAAGTAAAGCTTTTGTTGCACTGCCTTATTTTACGGCAGAAACAGACAAAGATGGTAGGTTAAATGTTTTGGTATACTAATACTACAACTTCTGAGATACATGGTGCAGCTCAATGGAAGTATGTTTTCTAATATTTCCCCTTGATACGTTTTATACATATGCTCTATACACACTGTGACTTTTGTATTTTCAGCAGTACACAGTGTGCTGTTACAAAAACTCAGGTGTTACAATTATATGTTCACATTTGAGCTTGTGCCGCCCAAAGGTTATTTTAAGGGTATCAAGGCCAGAAATATGGCTAGTCACCAGCGTAACAAAACAGTTAAGCCTAATTTTGAAGAAAATATCTAAAGGCTTTTAAAATTATGGTTATACTGTACTACTATTCGTAAATGACGTAAACATGCTAGTTCCCTTCAACATTTAGTTTACAATTTCAAACATGCTGGACCTTTTTTTTCTAGCTTTAGCTTGTGAAAGATTTCTACACCAGGCAGCCCGCCTGTACATGGGGTCTCCCCCTGAAAACGGTCCTGGAGGGGAACCTGTGGCAGGGGATCCAGAGCAGCAGATTCCATTAAATGCTTTGACAGGGGGTGGGACTCAGCAGGGTGAGGGTTGCACAAGACATAATAATTTAGTTCTTATTAGTTTTTAAATATCATTATTTTCAGTTTTGTAATGTTTTCCTTCTCATTTCTTTATTTCATTAACCAGGGAGGAGAAGCGTTGATGAAGACTCTGGTATTTGAGGAGTTTTCTTTTCCTGACTTTCATTAATGTAGTAATGTCTTTAGAACTTACAAAGCACCTTCTACATGAAGCTTATGACCTTAATCTTGTTGTTCTAGGGCAAGGATCTACCGCTAACGTATCATCACAAGGCAGCAGTCAGGAACTACAGGTAAACATGCACAGGTTGATGAGAGCCCTCTAGCAGCTCTTTTTAAAACCAGTATACCCAAGATTAGGAGTAACTTCCTCACTTTACTCTTCACACCACCAAACACTGTTGTTAAAGCCCTTGCTGTATGTGCAGTTTAATACAACTGTTTTCTCAAACAAATCGTTACGTCTCTCTGATGCATAGGGGGCCAATGGAAATGCTGTCTGAACATTTGAACACTGAATGGTGAGCGTGTAAACAGCTTCTGTCTCCCACAAGAAGCCAGATGTACCTTTGGGGTGTTAATAAAAAACTGTTTTTCTGTATTTTTTAGGACGAGATGATATGCCTTGGACTAGAAATCAAGAACGTGGCCATGAACTGACGGTGATACAAGATATGCTAAAGTGGTCTTTATGGTCCTGTCTAATTTGCCCTTCCCTGATGTTAGAGTTGCCTAATGACTTTTAAATATTGGCCATGTACAGTAGCAGCCAGGAAGTTTTTTGTCTGCAACGAGAGACTGGCATGGTTACAAACACTGCTATGCTCGGGGCAAATATCTGCCTGTGAAGTGAATTTATGTTATCTTGTTATTGGCTTTGCCAATGTTTTTTTTTTATTTTCTATTTACATGAGAAGTTTGGTCTATAGCATATTGTTTTAGGGTGCTTTTACACTGACAGCATTTGGTGCGCACCAAACGTCCCATTCGAAACAAAAGTTCTTAGTCCGGTTCGTTTTCGTTGGTGTGAATGCAATCTTGGTACCTTGGTGCGCACCAAATCAACCGGTCCGAGACCGCTAAAAAGGGGTGGTCTCGGACCGCTTAATCTGCCCTATTTTGGTACGGTTCCTCTGGTGTGAAAGCAACCAAACCAAATTGGACGGAACAGTAGAGTTTAGTGCATTATTATTATCGAAAGTGGCGCGTTTTAGTCCGGTTGCGGTGGCAATGATCTTCGCTGTCTACTTTGGTTAGTTTAGAACTATGCATATGTGAAAGCAAACCGTACCCACGTCTGTTTGCTACATTGTAACATTTTTCTGACTAGTGTGGACCAAAGCAATCGAACTATAAGTCTGAAAGCGCCCTTAAGTTGTTAAAAGCCTTTATGACCACCTAACAAATTGCCTTGTAATGTGGCCAGTCACCTAACCAGGAGGATTCATGGTTCTAAGATGTTATAGTGTGACATGGTCAATCGTGAACAACCAAAAAAACATATAATCTAGCACGGATAATGCAGAAATTACTGTAATCCGTAGTATCACAGCTGTCTGCTAAAGGTCTCATTGCATAATTTTTTTCATTCATATTGCGGTGGTCTGTAGTATTAATGAATGCCCTGTGAGCTGGTTTTAGTCCTGCATTATTGGGTGCTGCATTGACACTGACACACTGAATAATGTGTTTTCCATTATTTGCACTTGTTACAAAGGAGAAATAAACTTTAATTATTTTGAGGGATATTTAAATTGTTAACTTCACCTTGATGTATGTGTCAATATTATTGAAAGGCAACGACTATGACATTGTCGAAAAAATCAGAACATTGCTGTAGTATTTTGCACACTGCTTTAGTGGTGCTGTGGATAGTTCTCCTCTCCCTCAGAATAAGCAGTGCTGGTTGAAAGGTCTTTCTTCACACCGTGTATTTGATTATTATTTTTATATGTCAGTGTCTTAACATTTCTCCTGCTCCTTCATCCATTTCCCCATCCCCTTCTCTTGTGTTTACTGGTCAGTTGTTTGCCAGATATTTCCATTGCAGTTAGTTCATTAATCTAATGATGCCAGCAATTGTTGACAAGGCTGTAAATTAATAGGCAACTTCTGAAAGAATGTAAAATGCAATTTTTTTATATTTCCTTGTTACATTATTAAATTCAATCATTTTTATCTTTGTTTTCACATTTTATTATTCTAATTACTGGATATGTCACTTGTTTTTTCCTGGTGTTAGTGGTGTACACTACTCTGTAAAGGTTTGTAAGCTCAAGCGAGGGCAGTTTATTTATGTAGCACATTTAATGCAAAATAAAGTGATCTACAATCAAAAGGAGTAAAATAATAATAATAATAACAATAATAATAAACAATGAAACAATAACAATAGTAATGTCATTATTTAGAAATAATATCACCGGAAAAAAGGAAATTATTCTCATTCTTAATATTTCAAGTAATCTGTTTTTATTTCATTTTATATCTGCTGTTCCATTCTGTATAGTTATCGTGTTCTTCGCCGAGGCAGCATAAAGCTGACAACACTTGTTTTGTGTCCGTTTGTTAGTAGCGCACTGAGTCGGGAAATCACGTATTCTCCTGACACACATTTAATGCTAAATGAAATGCTCAACAGTCAAAAGTAATAAAATAATAACAATGAACAATAAAACAACAACAATCACAAAATATCACTGGAAAAGTCAGGAAGTTATTCCATGGATTCTGATTCGCTGTATTTGAAGGAATCTATTTTCATTTCATTTTGTATCTGCTGTTTCATTCTGTATAGATAATGTGTTTTCCATGATTTGTGCTTCTTATAAACCTTTTTTTTTTTTTTTTTTTAACTATTTTTTAATAGTAAAGTATATCTGCTTCATCTTGACTTATGTGTTGTCATTACTGAAAGGCAACCACTATGACAGTAATAGAAATTAATAAATCAGACCATTGCTGTAATTTTTTGCACACTGCTTTAGTGGTGCTGTGGGTAGCTCTCCTCTCCCTCAGCATAAGCAGTGCTGGTTGAAAGGTCTTTCTTCACACCGTGTATTTGATTAATATTTTTATGTGTCAGTGTCTTAACATTTCTCCTGCTCCTTCATCCATTTCCCCATCCCCTTCTCTTGTGTTTACTGGTCCGTTGTTTGCCAGATATTTCCATTGTAGTGGAAGCAATTCATCTAATGATGCCAGCAATTAATGGGGAAAAGCCATAATAGATCTGCCACCCTTGGTACAGTATTAACACAATAACATGTAGACCTGAAGTTTCACTTTCCCTTTTAAGGAAAAGGTGTCATTGCCACTTGAAAAAAACCCACTTAGTGTTGATATTGGCCAATGTGTATTATAAAATATTGATCGCATATATTGCCTGACTGATATATGGCTCTATCGCTAGTCTACAGTCCCAGTGTTGCACTTCATGTGTCCAAAAGCCTTAGGATGCAGCCTAGGGAGCATAGTCCTGCTAGTGCTGGTCTGTTTAATGTCGATGCCTAAAGTCTCTGGAATGGAACTACATATTTTATAGCTGGATCCAATTAATCATAACTTCTGAGCAGCCTTTTGGGGGACCAGTGAGGCCAAGACTGTGTCCATGGTGTTATTTTTTTGAACTATTTTGTATTCCTTGCTTCAATTGTAATGATAAAGTGAATGTTTTAATGAGCATTATGCCCAAACACTAGGTGGCTGTAGTTTCTGCAATTGGCAACTGGTACCCATGGATACATGAGTTCGAAGAGCATCGATAGATCGACACCATGAAAGTCACGCTGAACATGTATGCTGACCAAGTTTACTAAATAAAGTACATTTTGTTATACAGTACAGTCTCTCAGTGAGTAGTAGAGGCGGACAAACCGGATTGAGAAAGTAAAAGTCCTGCCATGGATTCCTTCTGCCTGTGCCCGGAAACAGAAGCCGTTTCACTAATTAGCTTATCTGCCTGGGATCAACTGGATGAGTGAATCGGCTGGAACAAATACGTGGCAGGACTTTTACTTTTTGAGCCTGGGATGTCCGCCTCTGGTGAGTAATAAGCCAGTTGTTCTACTTCACCAAAATACCACACTGGCAAAAAAGGTGGTTTCAGGCCTAAACTGTATTTGTGTGTAATTTGTAACATCCCCTATTGATGGATTTTCATGGGGTTGGGCATTAATTCAAAAATGTTGTATTGGCTGACTGGGTTGAGTATCATAGACTGCGCTGTTTCACCATAAGGCAGTGCCATAGCCAGAAATATTGAAGCCGGTGGGCACAGACAGAATTGGGCGGGCAGTACCAATGACATAAGATAGTGTAGGCTACCTACTTACATTGCGCTGCATCACTGCAACTCAAACCTATGGGGTGTGATTGGCCCTGGTCTAAAGTGGGTGGACACAGCAGGGGCGCTGCTACAGGGGCGGTAGGTCAGGATGATTCAGGGGGCCAAGAGCTTCACAGGGCCCACAGAGGCCTATGATATGGTTGGGGTGGGGGCCCACAGAGGCCTATGATATGGTTGGGATGGGGGCCCACAGAGGACTATGATATGGTTGGGGTGGGGGCCCACAGAGGACTATGATATGGTTGGGATGGGGGCCCACAGAGGACTATGATATGGTTGGGATGGGGGCCCACAGAGGACTATGATATGGTTGGGATGGGGGCCCACAGAGGACTATGATATGGTTGGGATGGGGGCCCACAGAGGACTATGATATGGTTGGGGTGGGGCCCACAGAGGACTATGATATGGTTGGGGTGGGGGCCCACAGAGGACTATGATATGGTTGGGGTGGGGGCCCACAGAGGACTATGATATGGTTGGGGTGGGGGCCCACAGAGGACTATGATATGGTTGGGGTGGGGGCCCACAGAGGACTATGATATGGTTGGGGTGGGGGCTTATAGAGGCCTATGATATGGTTGGGGTGGGGGCCCACAGAGTACTATGATATGGTTGGGGTGGGGGCCCACAGAGTACTATGATATGGTTGGGGTGGGGGCCCACAGAGGCCTATGATATGGTTGGGGTAGGGGCTTATAGAGGCCTATGATATGGTTGGGGTAGGGGCTTATAGAGGCCTATGATATGGTTGGGGTGCAGGCTTATAGAGGACTATGATATGGTTGGGGTGGGGGCTTATAGAGGACTATGATATGGTTGGTGTAAAAGGGGGGGGCTGGTGGGAACCAACACTAAACCAGAAAGGACTGTATGGAGAGGGGCTGATTGAGGTATGCGATAATCGCCACAGATTGTCCGGTCAGAACAAGAGTTATATGTCCCTCAGTGAAGACACACACACACCACTCATGAACAGTGAAACCGTGTAGTCACGAAAACCGTGAAAGATGAGGAAGCTGATTAGGTTTAACCATGAAACCGTGTATAGGGAATGAACCCATGAAAAACCGTGTTTTACTGGAAATATAGGAGAAACAAGAAATACAAAAACAAGCATGGGCAATACAAATATACAAATGATAATACAAGGGGTATTGGAAAGGTAATATACACAATATATACAATATATACAAGGAATGATGAATAATTGCCTACAGCAATTATCTAGACCAGAAATGAATGAGGGAACATAACTGCCTACAGTAGCTATGTAATCCATGACTAACAGTGAATGAATGAATGACTGAATGAATGCTGAACTGCTAGCTGCAACAGGCCTAATGTGTCTTTAAGAGCTGCTTGGCTTCTGAGATTAACAATGGCGCGAGCTCTTGAACTGTACACTGAAACAAGCAGCCAAGTATCTGCTGTGCTCCCCAAAGAATACAGCAACATGGAGAATAAGTAACAACTACTATTATGCACATACAGAACGATACAAACATCTAACAGATAAGTAAACAATAGACAAATACTCGCGCTGCATGCATTGACGCTAGGAGGCTACAATAACATACAACAACGAGCATATACATCAGTGGCGGCTGGTAGTCTTTCAAACAGGGGAGGCTGGTCAGTTAGGCACATAGAAAAAAATGTCAATTATGGCCCACATCCTTGCCTCTGAGTCGCCCCACTTTTGGCTGGGTCTCCAGTTCAGAAATGGCCCCACACACATCTGAGTGTCACCTGTGTTCCTGGCCCACCTACTGTGAAATTACACATTGGTTCTTTTGGCCCAGTACTAAGTATTGGCCAACACACTGAAATGACTTGATGGTTCTATTGGCCAAAGACTGGCCCAGCAAGCCCACAAATTGCGAAGTGACTTATTATTTCTTTTGGCCCAGTACTGGCCAATATACTATGACAAAATTAGTTAGTCTATTTCTGTTAATATTTTGTATGTAGGATATATTTTAAACTGTTAATAATAAGGCCTATGTTGCTTTATGCAGAAGAACCACCACCACAGCAATATTATGTATAAGAAAATACTGCCCTCCTTTCTTTTTTTCTAAAAATTTGTCTGTTACCATGTCATACCAGCTGGATATCTTCTCTAGGGACTCTCGATGGCAAGTAGACCAGGTTGCTAAGTTAGCTTTAGCCCATTGTGCTACAGCTGCACCTGCAGTTAGCCAGTTGACCTTGTCATACTAGGAGAGCTGAAAACAACGATGATTTCCCCCTACCTTTTTAACTAAATCAATGTTAGGCGTTGGTCTGTCCTGCTGTTTAATTCAGAATTTTCTCTTTGTAAGGAAGACTATAAAATTTGTTCGCTTAAATCAAATAAAAAATGCTAGCCGCCATAATGCACAGCTTTCTTGCTAGCTGGCTAGTTTCCCCCCTCTAATAAACGAACTTTTCAAACTGAATTGAAAACAGGTATCAAACTTAATAACACCATATTTACACTTTATTTACAAAATTATGTACAAAGACACTAGTGAATGGTAGTCAAAACGAATGGAGATTTCTCACCACTTCCCTATTTATGGTACTGACTGACTGAGCAGCATGAAATCCACCGCTATACCTGTCGATATGTTTTAAGAAGCTGTCAATGAATAAAAATCCTCCCGGCTTAACAGTTCCTCCAATCACCACACAGAGCCTCAGCCTCCTCTAGGAAGCAGTTTAGCCCGCCCTCTCCATTCATTCCCAGTGAGTCCGAGCCTCCCTGGAAGTGACGATTTTTCAGCGTTTGTCCAATAAACGTCTAGGTTTTCGCACTGAAAGAGAGCAAACTGCAAGTGCCATTTAAGTCCAGTGAGGCTGGACTGGATCACGTTGTCAAAAAAAATAAAAGAAATAAAAACGGACGCACTGTGGAAACTAATTGTTGAACGATTTTGTCTTGAACACATTATACAATGCTGGAGATGAAATACCACTGTAAATACAGTATAGTAAATATAGTACAACATAGTAGTAGTAAACTACTTTCTCCATGATTTTTAGAGGAGGCTGAGCCTCCCTTGTTGTCTTAGAGCAATCGCCACTGATATACATGACATAACACAGTAACAACATAATAATAGTGAACTCACTCTCTCATGGACGCACGGATGTTCATGAATAATTGAGAGCCGAAGAGAAGAGAAATGGGGAGAGAGAGATTGACGTCGGGATCCTGAAAACGTCCGTGAATGAAAGGAAGTCCAAGAATGAAGTGGATCCAGCTGAAGTCTCTCTGTCCCTCCGATGTGTGACTTGCTCTGACCTCTCAAGAGTTGAGCAGCTACCTTTAACAGCTGACCACAGTGGGGATCCAGCTGATAACGATCGGTAGCCCGGCAGAGGCTGCTGGGAGCAGACTATTGGTTGCTAGGCCTCTACCGAGTGATTGGAGGTCTCTACCAGACTTATTGGAGCCTGATCAGCAGGGGGCCAGTGGGTGAATAGCTGATAGCCCACACAATGGAAGATGGGTGATGGCCCATCACTGAATGGAGGATGGGTTGATGGCCCATCACTGAGGTGGTTTGACCAGTTTGAACAGTTGGGGTGGGGGCTTATAGAGGCCTATGATATGGTTGGGGTAGGGGCTTATAGAGGCCTATGATATGGTTGGGGTGGGGGCTTATAGAGGACTATGATATGGTTGAAGTGGAGGCCCACAGAGGACTATGATATGGTTGGGGTGGGGGCCCACAGAGGACTATGATATGGTTGGGGTGGGGGCCCTGAGCTTCACAGGGCCCACAGAGGCCTATGATATGGTTGGGGTGGGGGCTTATAGAGGCCTATGATATGGTTGGGGTGGGGGCTTATAGAGGACTATGATATGGTTGAAGTGGGGGCCCACAGAGGACTGTGATATGGTTGGGGTGGGGGCCCACAGAGGACTATGATATGGTTGGGGTAGGGGCTTATAGAGGCCTATGATATGGTTGGGGTAGGGGCTTATAGAGGCCTATGATATGGTTGGGGTGCAGGCTTATAGAGGACTATGATATGGTTGGGGTGGGGGCTTATAGAGGACTATGATATGGTTGGTGTAAAAGGGGGGGGCTGGTGGGAACCAACACTAAACCAGAGGACTATGATATGGTTGAGTTGCGGCCCCACAGAGGACTATGATATGGTTGGGGTGGGGACCCACAGAGGCCTATGATATGGTTGGGGGGGGGGGGGGGCAGAACTTCTCAGGGCCACAGAGGACTATGATATGGTTGGGGTGGGGGCCCATAGAGGACTATGATATGGTTGGGGTGGGGGCCCACAGAGGACTATGATATGGTTGGGGTGGGGGCCCAAAATCATTTTGTTTCAGGGGCCCACAGTTCCTAGCAGCGCCCCTGGGACACAGACTCCAGCCCCCCTGTTGCTAATCCTACACAACAGTTTTATACTTGAGTATAATAAGACCTTATTGACTTCTGTTTGCCCTAAAATCTTCTTAGCAGAAAAAATAATAGTTCACCAAGTTGGCATAGTCAAGTTCACCAGCTGTCATGGGTGAGGGTCAAAGTATGTTTACAGACAGTGGGTATGGGAGGGCAGTAGTGCCTTGGTTATGGGTTTCTTAATCATCTGGAGAGTTAAAATGAATGCTAATTGAAATATATACACAGTGAGGTCAATAAGTATTTGATCACCCTGTGATTTTGCAAGTCCTCCCACTTAGAAAACATGGAGGGGTCTAAAATGTTCATCATAGGTACATTTCCACTGTGAGAGACAAAATCTAAAAAAAAATCCAGAAATCCCATTGTACGATTTTTTAAACAATTTTTGTTTTTTAAACAAAATGTCCTTGGACCATTCTCAAATAGGGGAGACCGGGGTTGGTTGTGACACGGGTTGGTTGTCACACTCATCATATCTCAGCCACTAAAGGGCCCTGATCAATGCCGCTGACATAGAAATGTTCAGAATTAGTGTTAGGGGTCATCTACATTGACAGTTCAAGTGTTTGACTCAAAGTTTTGAGGTGAGATCAATATTAAGGTTTTTCATGTCAAAATGTAAATTTTCAGGACTTAAAGTTTTCTTTTCTAGTTTTGTAACTAATGGGTTGACTTTAGAAAAACTATTACCATTAAAAAGTATAAAGACAGAGCTATATTTTCAATATATTTTTTCTTAGTTATGCTTCAACTTGTGGCTGCTAGCGTCACTACTAGCATACAAGGTGAGTTGGGGATGGTTGTCACACTGTTTGGGGTTGGTTGTCACATTGTCTCCCATACAAAAATGTAATATATGGCCATATATGTATTCACTCTCTGACACACACACACACACACATACACACACAAATCTAAATAGTAACAATAGGCCTACTTATGTAATTGTTCTAATCTGTCTTTTGGTGCATAATATGTATATTTAAATAATATGTTGTAAAATATGTATTCAGCAAGTCTATGTTTTATTTCAATGTTTCCAATGTCAATATTCCCAATGCCTGTGTGTTATACTTATATTCTGATTAAATTTCACTTCACTTTTTTGCATGATTTTCAAAAATATTTCTGTTATCTTTTCCCCTCCCTGCCATTGAAATAACATTGTGACAACCAACCCGATAGTGTGTGAAAACCAACCCCGCTTTTACCACCGTGGTTTAGCCTAGGCCTACTGTTATTAAATAATATTTCGCAGACCTATTATCTGGATATATCAGCCTATTTTTAAGACCTTCTATTCCATTTGTCCCTAAAACTGAAAAAGATCGCATTTGCTTTATAATTTGAAACACAGTAGTAGGCTGCCTAGTAAAAATCTGGGATAGGCTATTCTTTTTATGAAACTGTCAAGGTTCACTCTTTTTTCACTCGTAGGCTAAATTTAAAACACGCGTTTTATTTAAAGATTAATATAATCGTACAGTTAGTCTACTGTAAATGTTCATTTATTCGAAGCTGCGCTGTCATGTCCTCGTGTGCTGTTTGCCTAACCAAACCTCTGCGACTCGATTTTATCTAGTAACAAGTGATGACATTCTATTTGAGAATCAATGGCTGATGCGTCATTTTAGTCCATCTCTCTGCGCAGCTGGTGTAGTCCGTGCACTGGATGTCTTCCTGATAGACGCACAAGCACAGGTAGTCAACATCCAAATGTTCGACCTACAAAGTGAAGAAAACTGCTGGGATCAAAAACCAACAGGATGGGTTTCGTTGCCCTTTTAACGGCCTGCGTGATTCTGCCGGCATGTTTGGGTAAGAACTCTTCTTAAAACAATTTTTAGGCTAGCGCTGCAAAATAAAAGTAAAACTAGGTAACGCATAATTTTAATTTGCCTTCGAGACCCAGATGGCTGGTTTTGAGAACATTCGGTTCAAACCTGGTCTCAAAATAGGCCCGATAACAATCTGGATAACCAAGTGATTTTTGTGATCTTATAAGGACTTTATTCCTTTTACCACCTACGTTTTTCTAATTTCCTGGGTGAGATGAACGCCATGCGGGGGGCGTAATGCTCGAATTTCACGCCAGAGGGAGTATCCTGCCACAACTTGCACAACAACTTTTCTCACTTGTCGAGAGCGTATGAAGGAAATATGTTGCAAAATGGGAGAGCGTGTACGCTTGATTTGAGGACTTGTAGAATGTAATGTGAGAATGTGTAGAACAAAAAATTGAACTTGTAAATGCCTATTTTCATATACGTGTGTGTTGAATTTGCTGTCACGGTGAAAAAAAAAAACACACGAGTGCTTGAAAAAATTGTGAACTTGCGGTTTGAAATTTTCACTTGTGGAAAGTATTCACACACACGGGATAAAAATATTAATACATGTGTAGATTAATATTTGCATGAATAGAGTGACAGCTACATCCATAATGACATATAGCCTACAACCACAAATCAGCGACTGCAACTTCCAAAATGTGTCCCCGAAGTTTCAAATCTGCGCGCAGGTAAGTGTCTTTTAAATATAGGCCAATTCTTAATATACAAGGATATTATGATTAAGGGGTAAAAGGCTGCCTTCAAAAACACTGCATGTTTATAATGTAACGTAAGTGAAGGTTCGATGGCTAACTTCTAATGTCTAGACGCCTAGACTGCTAGAGCTGGAGTGTAATGACTAGTCAGAGATCAGGAAGTGGCTTTACTGTTTTAGCAGATGTCGCTACATGATACCTTCACCACTGTTCCCAGATCAGAGTACAGCCTCAGCTAATGTGGCTACATGACACCATCACCACTGACTTTTAAGACTCGGGATTAGAAGTAGGTTAGGAATGGGGGTTATGTGCCCAAGATTAGAATGATGTTTTTATTTGTTTGTTTGTGTGTTTGTGTTGCCGAATTCCAATCGATGGACCTTGAAGACCATGTTAGTTGGCAAAGAAAGAAAGAAAGAAAGAAAGAAGACGTTAGAAGTACACATTAATATTTTTCTCCCGTGTGTGTGAATACTTCCACAAGTGAAAATGTCAAACCGCAAGTTCACATTTTTTTCAAGCACTCGTGTGTTTTTTCTCACCGTGACAGCACACACGTATATGAAAATAGGCATTTACAAGTTCAATTTTTTGTTCTACACATTCTCACATTATTTTATACAAGTTCTCAAATCAAGCGTACACGCTCTCCCATTTTGCAACATATTTACCTTCATAATTGAGTGCGCCTGCGCTTCCCGTGTCTCTGTGTTAGGGTGGCCTTGTTATGGCGGCCAAATGTCTGCAAACAGTACAGTGGTCCCTCGTTATTCTAACGTTATTCTAAAAATAACCCGCGACAGGCGAAATCCGCGAAGTAGTCAGCTTTATTTTCTACAATTATTATAGATGTTTTAAGGCTGTAAAACCCCTCACTACACTTATACACTTTTCTCAGACAGGCAAAGTTTACACTTGCAAACATACAGCACTTCAGAGTCACACAGCTAGCAGTGGAAGATTTATGTAAATTTTACAAGCTGAGCGCATTCTGTACTGTACAGGAGATTGCATGCACTAAAATAATCCGCGAAACAGCGAGGCCGCCAAAGGTAAACCACGATATAGCGAGGGACCACTGTTTTTCAAGGAGTTTTCGAAAACACACTGATATGTATGTGTGATATACGCGTGTAATGTCACTTTTCCAAGATTTTAACCTGGCATGAACAAACAATACAGACACCAAAGACAGGATGAGCACTACCCTTTTCTAAGATAATATTTTCATCCAGTTTATTAGCTCAGACCAATGAAGCATAGTTAATTGTAAAATAAAGTAGAATAGAATACAACTTTATTAATCCCTTAGTGAAGTCCTTTTAGGAAAATTAAAATATTTAAGAAAGTAAACTTTCTCCTAGCTACCACTAGAAACGTTTCTCTGCCGTGGCAGCTTTAATGGTAAAAGCCTTCAGAATGACTACTGTGTCAACACATAAAAAATGTTGTAGGCTATTGTTTTACTGTAGTTTATTATTATATTTTGAACCAGCACTAATAGCCGAATAGCTCAAAAGACATTTTCAGTGGTATCATTGTGGGGTTCAAATGTTATGTTGTTTATTTGGTTGCGTTTTTTTGTTTGTTTGTTTGTTTTTGTTTTGTTTGTTTACTGTTCTGTGACAACTATACTGTAACAGTGCCATATGCCATAATGTACATTAATGGTATGTCATTTTTTTATGACACAAACATTTTAACATAGGCTGTTGATGTGACATTTTTCTTTTACCACATTTCTCTTCAAAGCTAATAAAACAGAGCCAGAGAGGCACTCCCTGTACTACGTGTACATAGGCTTGTCAAAGGCCGTCTCCTTGCCTGGCATCTTTGAGTTTACTGCCATGGGTCTGCTAGACGACAGGAAGATTGACTACTACAACAGCGTGAAGAAGCAGAAAGTTCCTCAACAGGACTGGATAAAAGACAAGCTTTCCGCCGATTACTGGAAGAAGGGCACCCAATCACGCAAGAGTAAAGAGCAGTGGTTCAAAGTCAACGTGAACATTCCAGTGGAACGCATGAGACATAATGCAAGCGGTAAGACCCAAAACATCGTTGTTGCATAGTTACATCTAGACCTTAGATTCTAGAATAGAATACTCACTTTTCCAAATCTGCTTGTTCCATTCCTTATTTGTGATTGGTTAGATTATGTTCCATGCCATTGTTTAGGCCAGCACAACATCTTTTGTTGTTCACATAACTTTGCTATTCTAACATTCCATATTGCTGTGCAGTGATCTGCACAATCTAATGCAAAGTTACAAACTTTTGCAAATTTCACACACCCCTTTTCTTCAGATATCCATTCTCTTATGTGGAGAGTTGGTTGTGAGGCCCACAAAATGCAGGGTGGTTCCCTGCACTTTGTCAAGGGTGCTTATGAATTCAGCTATGATGGCATGGATTTCCTTTCCTTCGACGGCACATCCATGCAGTGGGTGGCGCCAGTCAGTGCTGCTGTGCAGACGAAACGCAAGTGGGATGGTTTGACGACCACCAACCAGGGCATCAAGGAGTACCTGGACAAAAAGTGTATGAAGTGGCTAGATACGTTCCAAAGATACGGGGACATGGCCGTGGCAGAGAGCCTAAAATCTCGTATGTTGCTTCAAATAGCACCAGTACCAATGTTTTCATACAGTTGTCAGCATTTACATTTTAAAATAAGCATTTCTTTTCAATTTTTTGCCAGATCCTCCAAAGGTTTATCTTTTTGGCAAAAATGGGAGACCATCAGGTGAATACACGCTGACATGCATGGCCACTGGCTTCTACCCGAAGGACATCAAGATGAGAATTCTGAAGAATGATTGGCGTGAGAAGGATAGTCACCAAGATGACGTCTTACCTAATGGTGATGGTACCCACCAGCTTAGAGTGAGCATCGTGGCAGAGAAGGCAGAAATAGATATGTATAAATGCGAGGTGATGCACAGGACGCTGGACAAACCCATCATGGCCGACTGGGCTACAGGTATCATGATATTTACTGCTGCTGTACTGTGCTCTAATGTCAGATTTGGCTTTGTCACCTTACTGCTGCTGTTGATTATGCTCAGCATGTGTTTTCCCCACTACCTCTCACTGTGCAATACTATAATGTGCAATACCTGACTCATAGTGCATTATTATCAATCACAGCCTCTGTACATAGCCCAAATCCCTTTTACCGTTTATTATCTATTCTGCCCTTGTACATACTCCCTTCTTTCCTTTGTTTCTACAACGCTTCCTTGTTTGACCCTTGACCCCTGACACTTTAACCTTTTACATTGCACCTTTGTGGCCTTGCTGTCTGTTCAGTGACAATAAAGGTCTTCAAATCTTGATATTGCTGGGCTACGGCACAGAATGTATTTGCAACACAAACAAAGCACAGGGATTACATTTAAAATATATCAACTGTTTGTCATCAGTAGCCCTAAGAATTATTATTATTGTTATTATTATTGTGATGGTTATTAATACTACTCGTAATAAGAGTACTAACTCATAAGAGTAATAACAACACATCAGTGTTATTATTTGAAATGTTATTATTATTATTATTATTATTATTATTATTATTATTATTATTATTATTATTATTATGTATTAACAACAACTGGGTCAATCTGATTGTATAATCATTTGATTGATTTATTGAAATCTTCACATTATTGTATAGTTAGTTTGTCTTCATAAGTTTGTCTTCATAGAATAGAATAGAAAGCCTTTATTGTCATTACACACAGTACAATGAGATTTAAAGCCTCCCTTCAAGGCGCACACAGCGCAAAGTATAAAAGTATAAATAATGTACTAATAAAAACTACAAAACTACTATGCTATAAAAAGACACATATGCACAATCTCTAAGTATGCAGACAAACAACAGATAACACAGACTTAAGTTCAATTTGTGAGCAGCATACTGATTGGTAGAGATACAATCAGTACAGAAAGACAAGTGAGTCCCGGTGATGGCCAGCATACTGAGTGTCAGTGCAAGGTCCAAGGACTTCAGAGTAAGTCCAAGTAGTCAGCAGCGTACGGGGGGGTAGAGGTAGTGTCAAACATGTCAGCTCTCAGTGCAAGATGCGTCCAAAGTGAGTACAGTGGCAAGCGGCATACTAAGTGGTAGAGGTAGTGCAAAAAGTGGGTTGCTACCTACCAAAAGTCAGTGCAAATGGCAGTTCTCAGTGCAAATTGGAGTTCAGTATGGCGACAGCTTTGGGAAAGAAGCTGTCCCTAAGTGTATTTGTTCTGGCTGGTATGGACCTGTACCACCTTACAAAGGGCAACAGGTGAAAGAGATGGAGGCCAGGTCAGAGGTTCTTAGGTCAGAGGTTACTGTTGTAACTGAAGTTCAGAGTTAGAACAGTAAACGGTTCATGATTCTGATGTGCACATAAAGCATCTTTGTCACTCTCTGCAGCTGGAGTACTTGCTGATGGTGAATCCTCCCCGTCTGGAGTGATTGGTGGGGTTGTTGCAGGGCTGCTCATTGTTGCAGGTGTGGCGGTGTGTGTGGTGGTCATTGGCAAAAAGAAAGGCTGGTTTGGTAAGTTCTGCAGACGGGAAAGAAATTAATATTGAAACAATGACGACCCCTCACTGTTAGCCAAAGAATTAAAATATTCTTTAAAAGTAACATTTTGGTTGTTGCATTTGCTTTAAATTATGACACAAACAGACAAAGATGGTAAGCTAAATGTTTTGGTATACTAATGCCAAAACTTCTGAGATACATGGTGAAGCTCAGTGGAAGTATGTTTTCTGATATTTCCACTTGGTATATTTATACATGTGCTATACACATTATGTGTTCCAGCAGTACACAGTGTGCTGTCACAAAAACTCAGGTGTTACAATTATATGTTCACATTTGAGCTTCTGCCGCCCAAAGGTTATTTTAAGGGTATCAAGGCCAGAAATATGGCTAGTCACCAGCGTAACAAAACAGTTAAGTCTAATTTTAAAGAAAATACCCAAGGCCTTTTAAAATTATGGTTATACTACTATTCCTAAATGACGTAAATATGCTAGTTCCCTTCAACATTTAGTTTACAATTTCAAACATTCTGGACCTTTTTTTTTTTTGCTTTAGCTCGTGAAAGATTTCTACACCAGGCAGCCCGCCCGTACATGGGGCCTCCCCCTGTAAACGGTCCTGGAGGGGAACCTGTGGCAGGGGATCCAGGGGAACAGGATCCATTAAACAATGTGACAGTGGATGAGACTCAGCAGGGTGAGAGTTGGACAAGACATAATACTTTAGTTCTTATTAGTTTTTAAATATAATTATTTTCATTTTATTTTCATTTTGTGTTCATTATCATTATTAGTTTTATAACGTCTTCCTTCTCATTTCTTTATTTCATTGACCAGGGAGGAGAGACGGTGATGCAGACTCTGGTATTTGAGGAGTTTTCTTTTTCTGACTTTCATTAATGTAGTAATGTTTTTAGAACTTACAAAGCACCTTCTACATCAAGCTTATGACCTTAATCCTGTTGTTCTAGGGCAAGGATCTACCCCTAGTGTATCATCACAAGGCAGCACTGAATAACTACAGGTAAACATGCACAGGTTGATGAGAGCCCTCTAGCAGCTCTTTTTAAAACCAGTATACCGAGAATTAGGAGTAACTTCCTCACTTTTCTTATCACACCACCATACACTGTTGTTAAAGCCCTTGCTGTATGTGCAGTTTAATACAAATGTTTTCTCAAACAAACCATTACATCTCTCTGGTGCATAGGTGGCCAATGGAAATGCTGCCTGAACATTTGAACACTGAATGGTGAGCGTGTAAACAGCTTCTGTCTCCCACAAGAAGCCAGATGTACCTTTGGGGTGTTAATAAAAAACTGTTTTTCTGTATTTTTTAGGACAAGATGATATGCCTTGGATTAGAAATCAAGAATGCAGCCATGAACTAGTCAGACAGTGATAGATGATATGCTAAAGTGGTCTTTATGGTGACTCCTGTCTGATTTGCCTTTTCCTGATGTTAGAGTAATGACTCTTTTAAACATTGGCTATTTAAATATCCGTGTTGGCTTTCACAGATTGCTGTAGGGATTGGTGATGTTTTGAACAGAAATATATTTTATTTATTTTACTTTTCTGGCTTTGAAGTAGTGTTTCTCCTTCTCACAGATTACCAGTCAGATCAGGCTATCTTTCTGGCCAAACCCAATCCAAAGCAGAAAGGGCGTAATGACCTTGAACCCATAGATATGAATACTGACTAGATGTCGTCTTCAGCTTCTCAACATGAGTCTAGAACACCACTATCTTGGCACAGCACACTACGCTATGATTTCAAGCAGAGGTTGAACAGTCTATGGTTCAAGCCCGCTAAGATCAAGTGGAAAGACGCCAAATGTTTGCATACAAATATGTATAGAAGCCCATTTCCGCCAGTAAGAGAAAAGAATAGAAAATCATCATTATGAGATAATAAGTCAAAATTATGAGAGCAAGCAAGTCCACAAAAATCATTTTAGCGATGCAGACTGGGTTGTAGCTCAACGTGATGCAACCGTTGGAATATAGCGGTTGTGTTTATGTATTTCACCAATTAAACTTTCCTGACAAGGCGACATCTAGTCAGTATACATATCCATGAGTCGAACCCTAAACACATCCTTCTCTTTATGTGAGAGTGCAAGGTTAACACCGGCACAGTTACTGTTGTGATGCGGTGCTACAGCTGGTCAGTAAATTTACCCTAATTTGACATTCGTGGATGCCTTTAATGGATGAATCAAACAACATTCAGCTGATGGAGGTAGACCACTACAGCCCACACCCATAGTCGGGGGCACATGGACACACACACACACTCAGACAACCAAAACAACCAATCATAGACTAGAGACTAGAAACAACTTATGAATGGAAACAACTTAATTATTTACAGATAACCACACATAAATTGGCCATTTTAGAATTTGTAGGCCTGCAGGTCAAGAGCGTAGCTATTTGTATTGTATTACCAGAGAGGCCAAAACTGCCTACTGTGTTCATGGGGTGTCCTGAGTGCCCATTCTTTGATTTCTTTTGAGTGCTCGGTGTTGACATAGTATGAGCTTTATTTCTAAGCTGTATAAGGTGTATTTCTAAGGGTTTATACAGATGATATGGCCCAATTTTTACAAGTTGCTACAGAAATTGGCGATATCTTGAAGTTCAAAAAAGTGTAAATGTTGTTAACAATGATTTGGCCAAAACCAACCTGCATCTGAAAGAGTGGAACCAACCTAAGCTGAATCATTTAGGCACTTTAACATGTATTTCTAACCTCAAGTGGAGACCGACACAGTAAATGTTTCAGTTGCTAGGCAGTCAAGCAGCATGTAGGTAAATTTACTGTAATTTGAAAATTGTGGAGAACTTTGTTGAAATATACTTAACAGGATAACTTTATTAAAATTGACCTAACTGCAGGTAAACAAAAAAGACAAGGCCGTGAATTTAAAGGCAACTTCTGAAAATAGGCTATATGAAATTCTATTTTTGCATATTTTCTTGTTACATTTTTAAATTCAATCATTTTTATCTTTGTTTTCACATTTTATTATTGTAATTACTGGATATGTCACTTGTTTTCTCCTGGTGTTAGTGGTGTACACTCTGTACCGGTTTGTAAGCTCAAGCGAGGGCAGTTTGTTATATAGCACATTTAATGCAAAATAAAGTGATCTACAATCAAAAGTAGTAAAATAATAATAACAATAATAATAATAATAATAATAATAATAATGTTTTTTATTATAATAATAATTATTGTGTAAATAGTGAAACAGTAACAATAGTGATAAGATTGGTAATATCACTGGTCAGGAAATTATTCTGATTTTTAGTATTGGAAGTAATCTATTTTTATTTGATTTTATATCTGCTGTTCCATTCTGTATGGTTAATGTGTTCTTCGTGATTTGTGCTTAGAAATAAAGACAAGCTTTTTAAAGTATTTTTAAGAATAAAGTATATCTGCTTCACCTTGATTTATGTGTTGTCATTACTGAAAGGCAACCACTATGACAGTAATAGAAATGAATAAATCAGACCATTGCTGTGGTTTTTAGCACACTGCTTTGGTGGTGCTGTACCTCTCCTCCTGCTCTGTCAAAATAAGCTAGTTGAACGCTTTGCTGGTGACTGTGCAAATGCAACAAAGCATGATAGAGATGAAGATGAGGTGGATAAATAACCCATTTGTGTGATAAAGTATATCTAAAAACTGTTTTTCTGTATTTTTTAGGACGAGATGATATGCCTTGGACTAGAAATCAAGAACGTGGCCATGAACTAGTCTGACGGTGATACAAGATATGCTAAAGTGGTCTTTATGGTCCTGTCTGATTTGCCTTTCCCTGATGTTAGAGTTGCCTAATGACTTTTAAATATTGGCCATGTACAGTAGCAGCCAGCAAGTTTTTTGTCTGCAACGAGAGACTGGCATGGTTACAAACATTGCTATGCTGGGGGCAAATGTCTGCCTGTGAAGTGAATTTATGATATCTAGTTATTGGCTTTGCCAATGTTTTTCAACTATTTACATGAGAAGTTTGGTCTATAGCATATTGTTTTAAGTTGTTAAAAGCCTTTATGGCCACCTAACAAATTGCCTTGTAATGTGGCCAGTCACCTAACCAAGAGGATTCATGGTTCTAAGATGTTATAGTGTGACATGGTCAATCGTGAACGACCAAAAAAACATAATCTAGCACGGATCATGCAGAAATTACTGTAATCCGTAGTATTACAGCTGTCTGTTAAAGGTCTCATTGCATAATTTTTTTTCATTCATATTGCTGTGGTCTCTAGTATTAATGAATGCCCTGTGAGCCGGTTTTAGTGCTGCATCAATGTGTGCTGCAGTGAGACTCCTCCGGTGATCACAGCTGCGGCATGGCTTTTTCTGTTTAACAAACGTACGTCACTTTGTTTGCCTTTTCCTTTCTCACTCACACTACCTGCTTATAGGCTTACCAGCTCTGCCTGCCCTCCAGTAACAGGGCACAGGTACTTATTCTGCCCTGTAGGCAGCTCCAGTAACAGGGCACAGGTACTTATTCTGCCCTGTAGGCAGTCCTTAGTTTATCAGTGGATGTGACCACATGACCGTCGTAGCCAGTAAGCAAGGTCCACAGTACTGTAAAAGTTACTGCCACATTACCAGTGTACTGATTTGCTGCATTTGAAGTAATCTACTGTTTTTTTTTTTCTTTTTGTATCTGGTGTTACATTTTGTATGAATAATGTGTTATTTGCACTTCTTGCAAAGGAGAAATAAACTTCAATTATTTTGAGGGATATTTAAATTGTTAACTTCACCTTGATGTATGTGTCAATATTATTGAAAGGCAACGACTATGACATTGTCAAAAAATCATGACATTGCTGTAGTATTTTGCACACTGCTTTAGTGGTGCTGTGGATAGTTCCCCTCTCCCTCAGCATAAGCAGTGCTGGTTGAAAGGTCTTTCTTGACACCGTGTATTTGATTATTATTTTGTCAGTGTATTTGATTATTATTTTGTCAGTGCTATTGGAAACTCAGCATCTATGTCCTTGACCTGTGGTGTCGCACAGGGGTCAATCCTTGGACCATTACTATTCAACCTTTATATGCTTCCACTTGGGCAAATCATCAAAAACAACTCAGTCAATTTTACTTAGCTCTGTCACCCAATGACTATACCCCCCTTGAGTCTCTCTGTGGGTGTATCGATCAAATCAACAACTGGATGTCACACAATTTTCTTCAGCTGAACGCAGATAAAACTGAAGTAATTGTATTTGGGAAAAAGGAAGACAGATGTAGGATCACCACTGCTCTTGAGACTAAGGGGCTTAAAGCAAAAGATACTGTTAAAATCTTGGTGTCTTTATTGACAGTGAACTAACATTCAACAGTCACATGAAAGCAATCACTAAATCTGCATTCTATCACCTAAAAAACATTGCTAAACTCAGAGGTCTTATGTCAAAACAAGATCTAGAAAAACTTATACATGCCTTTATTTCCAGTAGGGTTGATTACTGTAATGGCCTTTTCACAGGCCTTCCTAAAAAGACCATCAAACAGCTTCAACTGATCCAAAATGCAGCAGCAAGGGTTCTTACAAGAACAAAAAGATCTGACCACATTGCTCCAGTTTTAAGGTCCCTGCACTGGCTCCCAGTAAGTTATAGAATTTACTTTAAGGCATTGCTTCTTGTGTTTAAATCATTAAATGGGATGGGACCCAATTACCTATTGGATATGTTTCAGTTATACACACCAACTAGGTCTCTGAGATCACTTCATAAAAAATTGTTGGTAGAACCTGCTGTTAGAACAAAATGTGGTGAAGCAGCTTTCAGCTGCTATGCTGTAAAGCTCTGGAACCGACTTCCAGAAGACATTAAAAATGCTCCTACTGTTGGCAGTTTCAAGTCTAGACTTAAGACCAAACTGTTTTCAGATGCTTTCTGTTAATGATTTTTACTAAATTTATTTTTATTTTGTGTGTTTCTTTATGCTTTTATATCTTTTATGTTTTTACACTTACTTTATCTTTATCTTTTATGCCTTTATATATTGTCTTTTGCTTTTATTTTTGTGAAGCACATTGAATTGGCGTTGTGTATGAAATGCGCTATACAAATAAACTTGCCTTGCCTTGCCTTGCCTTAACATTTCTCCTACTCCTTCATCCATTTCCCCATCCCCTTCTCTTGTGTTTACTGGTCAGTTGTTTGCCAGATATTTCCATTGTAGTGGAAGCAATTCATCTAATGATGCCAGCAATTCATGGGAAAAAATCTTAATAGATTTGCCATCCTTGGTACAGGATTAACACAATAACATGTAGACCTGAAGTTTCCTTTGCCCTTTTAAGGAAAAGTTGTCATTGCTACTTGAAAAAAAACACTTTGTGTTGATATTAGCCCATATGTATTAAAAAATGCCAAATATCATCTGCATATTTCCCCCGACTGATATATGGGTCTATCTCTAGTCTACGGTCCCATTGTTGCACTTCATCCAAAAGCCTTAGGATGCAGCCTAGGGAGCACAGTCCTGCTAGTGCTGGTCTGTTTAATGTCCTTGCCTAAAGTCTCTGGAATGGACATATTTTATAGCTGGATCCAATTAATCATAACTTCTGAGCAGCCTTTTGGGGGACCAGTGAGGCCAAGACTGTGTCCATGGTGTTATTTTATTGAACTATTTTGTATTCATTGCTTCAATTCTAATGATAAAGTGAATGTTTTAATGAGCATTATGCCCAAACACTGGGTGGCTCTAGTTTCTGCAATTGGCAACTGGTACCCATGGATACATGAGTTCATAGAGCATCGATAGATCGACACCATGAAAGTCGAACTGAACATGTATGCTGACCAAGTTTACTAAATAAAGTACATTTTGTTATACAGTACAGTTTCTCAGTGAGTAGTAACATTACATCAATAAGCCAGTTGTTGTACGTCACCAAAATAGCACACTGGCAAAAAGGTGGTTTCAGGCCTAAACTGTATTTGTGTGTAAATTGTAACATCCCCTATTGATGGATTTTCATGGGGTTTGGCATTCATTCAAATGATCATGAGGACATCACAAGTTGTTTGAAAGAATCTGTGATATACATCACAAGTTATATGATGTTGTTTGAAAAGAACCGGTTACATAAATTTCACAAGTTATATGAGTGTTGAGTTCACAAAAATGCATTAAATCGGCTCATAGTATGATTTGTAAGTAATTACTGTCTTGTGATATATACCCTGGATGATCATGAGGACATCACAAGTTGTTTGAAAAGAATCGGTGATATACATCACAAAGTCAAAGTCAAAGTCAAAGTCAGTTTTATTTGTCAATTTCTTCACATGTGCTTGACATACAAAGGAATCGAAATTACGTTTCTCACTATCCTATGCGTTTACATAGACGACAACAACAACAACAACAACAACAACAGTAAAGTGCAAGTGCACAAGACAAGACAAATCCTGAGCTAAGTTATTGCAAATAATAAATAAAGTGCAGTTGCTTAAGGCTACTGTTACCTAGTGTTAAAAACTAAACCAGGTATGACAAGTCAAGACGACAAGACGGGACAAGACAAGACAAAACTGAGTGTGTGCATGTAGAGGTAGTTGTTCTTGTGAAAGTGATGGCTAGTGCAATAAAAATATAAATAGAAATATAACAGCAGTATGTGTGTGCAAGGTAATGGCTAGTGCAATAAAAATATAAATATGATAGCAGCATGTGTGTGCAATTTTGCATATGCAGAGTCTCAGTTTGGGTAAGGTGGGGGGTGAGAGTCCTATGTCGGGGGGGGTCCAATGGTCCAAGGGTGAGGGTGAGGGTGAGGGTGAGGGTGTGTAGGGGAGAGAGTTCAGCAGTCTGGGGCTGAGGGTGAGGGCAAGGGTGAGAGTCCAATGGTCCAAGGGTGAGGGGGAGGGTGAGGAGGGGAGAGAGTTCAGCAGTCTGGGGCTGAGGGTGAGGGTAAGGGTGAGGGGGGGAGAGAGTTCAGCAGTCTCACGGGTGAGGAGGGGAGAGAGTTCAGCAGTCTCACGGCCTGGTGGATGAAGCTGTTCGTGAGTCTGGTGGTGCGGGAGCGGAGACTCCTGTACCTCTTTCTGGAGGGCAGGAGGCTGAACAGACTGTGTGCAGGGTGACTTGTATCGTTGACTATTGTGATGGCTTTGCGGGTGAGGCGGGTGGTGTAAAGGTCTTGCAGGGATGGGAGTGGTACACCAATTATCCTTTCAGCTGTTCTCACGATGCGTTGTAGAGCCTTCCTGTTGTAGTCAGTGCAGCTTCCGCCCCACACGGTGATGCAGCTGGTGAGGATGCTTTCAATGGTTCCTCTGTAGAACGTGGTCATGATGGGTGGTTGAGCACTTGCCCGCTTCAGTTTGCGCAGGAAGTAGAGACGCTGCTGTGCTTTCTTGGCCAGTGATGCAGTGTTGGTGGTCCAGGAGAGGTCATCACTGATGTGCACCCCCAGGAACTTGGTGCTGCTCACCCTCTCCACTGCAGCACCGTCGATGGTCAGTGGGGGGTGTTGGGTGTGGCCTCTCTGGAAGCTGACAACAATCTCTTTGGTCTTGCTGACGTTTAGCAGGAGGTTGTTGTCTTTGCACCATCTGGTCAGAAGCTCCACCTCTTTCCTGTAGTGGGTCTCGTCGCCGTTGGAGATGAGGCCCACCAGTGTCGTGTCATCTGCAAACTTCACGAGGTGGTTGGAGCTGTGGGTTGGTGTGCAGTCATGTGTCATAAGTTATATGACTGTCTTTGAATGTGTCGAATATCCAATATCAACACAATTCAACCGCGGTATGAATGCCCCGTGAGCAGGTTGTGCTGAAAAAAAAAATGCTTTAGTGGTTCTGTTTCAGTCTGTTCTTGTTTGGTGGAGGAGATGGAGCAGGGAGAATGACAGGTTCTCGGCTATGCTAGTTACAGGCTACAATCATTCAAAGCCCATTCAGTCATAGCGAACCAAATAGAAGACTGAAACATTCTAAACAAACACACATACCTATACTTCACTAAGTGAATGTGTGCTGCAACTACAAATTTACATCACTTTGTTGGCTTTTTTCTTATTCCCTCGTTTTTTCCACCTACTTTCTTTCATTGACTAATGGAGGCAATCGGGGTAGAAGAACATTTTCACGTGCAGTATACATAAACAACTCGGGGTGACCTATCATATTTCAAAAGAGCAAGTACTAAGTGGTTTCTCATGAAAGTACTCCTTTAAAGTCTACAAATGTATCTTCTTCTAAACCCTGATTACACAGATTAAACAGCATCAGTTAAACATCATTCGTGCATTGAAGCAAAGTGCATCAGTTATGTCCATAGGGAAAACCCACCTTAGTGAGCCACTACTGTGGACTGGATGTTATTTCATACTCCCGCTTACAAGCTTGTGAAAAGGTAGTGTCTAGTTCAGTTTGCAGTTTTGCCGAGGTGTTATATAGCTGATAAGGGATGGAGGACACAGTGTCTTTTCCACCATCAAAATCAGTTTAAAACAGGGTCTGAAGTTGTCACTCTAATGGAACTGGCAGAATAAATATATGTGGATGTGAGGAAATGTCATGGGTATATTTATTTAAATGGCAATAGCAGCCATACCATTGCTGATCATTAACCATGATATCACTGGAAATAATTTGCATGGTTTTGTAATCTCGATGATTGAGGAAATATATAGCATTTTAAAAAGCGGTCCACCTTACTTAGACTAGAGCCAATGAATATACTAAATAAATACATAATTGGCAAAATAAGTTTGCATTGAGTATTTGAGCACATGGCACAGGCCTCTGAGACTGCTGAAGACTGTCATTCTTATTAACAGCCACAAGGAGCAGAAACACATAGGTTAGGGGTGTTATTGTTACACTTATAATAAAAATTAATGGTTGTTATATTAGGTTAACAACCATTTCTAGAGCCACAGTAATTGACTTTATTGAATATGTAAGACTATGAGAATTTGTGTTGTTAATTTTATGATGTAGTTTGACTAATGATTTGAGACACCTATGGGCTATAATTATAGCCTGGTAAACCCGCCCCTCGTAGTTCGTTTTTATTTGTGTACAAAATGAAATGAAGTACGAGGAGCGGGTTTACCAGGCTACTACAATTGGGCATTTTGTAGTTCAAATCTATGATAGGCTATTCTTTTTATCAAACTGCCACGGTCCCTTCACTCCTTTTTCACACGTAGGCTAAATTTAAAACACAAATGTTTTATTTAAAGATTAATCTCATATCGTACAGTTAATACCCTACTGTAAAAGTTCATTTATTCGAAGCTGTGCTGTCATGTTCTCGTATGCTGTTTGCCTAACCAAACCTTTGTGGGTCGATTTCATCTAGTAACAAGTGACGACGTTCTATTTGCAAAGAATCATTGGCTGGTGCGTCATTTCAGTCCATGTAGGTCCTATTTACAACGACTCTGCGCAGTTGGTGCAGTGAACTGGACGTCTTTCTGGTAGACGCGAGGTGTCCTACAGGCATAGCTAGTCAACATCCAAACTTTAGCCCTACGAAGTGAAGAAAACTGTTGGGACCAACCTCGAACAGGATGGGTTTCGTGGCCATTTTCACCGCCTGCGTGATTCTGTCGGCATGTTTGGGTAAGAACTCGTTTTAAAACAGTTTTTAGAAAAGCGCTGCAAAGTGAAAGTAAAACTGACACGACCTTCGCAGATCGTTATTAGGCTATATAAGATTACATATTACATGCTGAAAATGTTGGTTTAGCTCAGAAAACTGTGCTAACCTTTTGTCCGACAATCTGTAGTCAACTATACAGTATAGGTAATTGTAATATATATATCTTTTTGTCTGCTTTTCGAAACGCAGATGGCTGTTTTTTTCACACCTGGTCTGAAAGTATATCCGATAACACTCGGATAACCAAGTGATTTTTGTGAACTTTATTGATTTCACACCTCTAATGATAAAGTTAACATTTTTTTTACCTTTTTTCTAATTCCCTGGCTTTGTAAAAAGAAGGCCTACTTGCGAGGTGTAATGCTCGAATTATACGCCAGAGGGAGTATCGTACCATAACTGCAACAACAACAGCTTTTCCTCACTTGTCTAGACCGCGCCTGCGCTTCCTGCCTGCGCTGTGTTAAGGGCGGCCTTGTTATGGCGGGCAAAGGCCTGAAAACAGTATTGCATTACATTTTTAAGGAGTTTTAAAAAACACACTGACATGTATGTGCGATAGACATATGTGTAATCGACGACAAGGCCCACTTTCCCAAGATTTTAACCTGGTAGGAAACACTTGATAGCAAGACTTGATGAACCAGATCTGCATTCCGAAAAGGCTTCAGCTCAACAATTGTTTTTAAGAACTTCCTCTTCAGTATGTACAATGTACATTATACATAGACCAAACAATTAATATACTAAAGACAAAACGAGCACTACCCTTTTGTAACATAATATTACCATCTAGTTTATAGTGCGTACCTATAAAGGGTAATTAATTGTAAATACAGCAGAATAGAATACAACTTTATACATCTCTTGAGGAAGTCCCTTTAGGGAAATTAAAGTAAAAAAAAAGTAAACCTTTAAGAAAGTAAATACTTACCGAGCTACCACCAGAAATGTTTCTGTCTCCTGAGGCAGTTTGACTGGTAAAAGCCTTCAGAAAAACCACCACGTCAACATATAAAACAATATTATAAGTTGTATTGTTTTACTGTAGTTTATTTTTATATTTTGAACCAGCACGAATGGCTGAATAGCTCAAAGGACCTTTTCAGTGGTATCACTGTGGGGTTCAAAGGTTTTGTTGTTTGTTTGGCTGTGTTGTTTTGTTTACTGTTCTGTGGCCACTATACTGCAATAGTGTCATATGCCATAATGTACATTAATGGTATGTCACTTTTCATGACACAAACATTTTAACATTTAGCAAGGCTGATGATGTGACATTTTCCCTTCACCGCATTTCTCTTCAAAGCTAATAAAGTAGAGCCAGAGAGGCACTCTCTGTACTACGTGTACACAGCCCTGTCGAAGGCCGTCTCCTCGCCTGGCATCTTTGAGTTTACTGCCATGGGTCTGCTAGACGACAGGAAGATTGACTACTACAACAGCGTGGACAAGAAGAAAATTCCTGAACAGAAGTGGATGAAAGAAAAGCTTTCCCCAGACTACTGGGAGAAGGGCACCCAATCACGCAAGAGTAAAGAGCAGTGGTTCAAAGTCAACGTGAACATTCTAATGGAACGCATGAGGCACAATGGCAGCGGTAAGACCCAAAACATCCTTGTTGCATAGTTACATCTAGACCTTAGATTCTAGAATAGAATACTCACTTTTCCGCTTGTTCCATTCCTTATTTGCGATTGGTTGAATCATGTTCCACGCCATTGCTTAGCCCAGCACAACAGTTTGTGTTGTTTCCATAACTTTGCTCTTCTAAAGTTCCATATTGCTGTGCAATGAATTGCACAATCTAATACAAAGTTACAACCAGAGTCCCGACAATGACATACAGACGGATACGTGGATATTTTATTGTCTCATGCATGCATAGATATAATGGGTAGAGTAGGACAAGTTTGTTGTCAATTGTAGACACCCCTTTGCCTCTAATAAACAAGGTAAGCCCAGGCACTCCAGACGGTAGCTCTGAGGAAGGAATGAGAGATTGAAATGCCTTTACTACAAACCAGGTGCTTCATATTAAGAAAGGCAACATGTTTCGACCCATCACTAGGTCTTCCTCAGGGCTTAGTAGTAAAAAAAAAGCAACTGAGGACACAGGTGATAACCCATTATTTTGACCAGTCGTGTTTTTTCTTCAGATATCCATTCCCTTATGTGGAGACACGGCTGTGAGGCAAACAAAATGCCGGATGGTTCCCTCCAGTTTGTCAGAGGTGTTGATGAATACAGCTACGATGGCATGGATTTCCTTTCCTTCGATGATAATTCGATGCAGTGGGTGGCACCAGTCAGTGCTGCTGTGCAGACGAAACGCAAGTGGGATGGGGTGCCCATCCTCAACCAGTACACCAAGGGCTACCTGGAGAAGGAGTGTGTGGAGTGGCTGGATAAGTTCCAAAGATATGGGGACATCGAGCTCGCAGAGAGTCTGAAATCTTGTATGTTGCTTCCAATAGCTCCAGTGCCAATGTTTTCATACAGTTGTCAGAATTTACATTTTAAAATAAGCATATCTTTTAAAATGTTTGCCAGATCCTCCAAAGGTTCATCTTTTTGCCAAAAATGGGAGACCGTCAGGTGAATACACGCTGACATGCATGGCCACAGGCTTCTACCCAAAGGACATCAAGATGAGCATTCTGAAGAATGATTGGCCTGAGAAGGATGGTCATGACGTTGACGTCTTGCCTAATGGTGATGGTACCCACCAGCTCAGAGTGACTGTAGAGGCGAAGAAGGCAGAAATACATATGTATAAGTGCAAGGTCGAGCACAGGACGCTGGAAAAACCCATTGTGGTCGACTGGGTTTCAGGTGACATGATATTGCTTGGCTTTAGCGCTTAATTTTTTACAGTCCTTTTTCAGGATGTTTTTGCACAATGGCCAGGGATTGCATTTAAATATTTCAACTGTGTAATTTATTTTATAGCTAAATCTAGAAATAACTAATAACTAAAAATAACTTACTAATCTTATAGCATCAGTAGCCCTAAATATTATTACCTCCGCCAAGGAGGTTAGGCCTATGTTTTTGCCAGTGTTTATCTGTCTGTTGGCAAAAGAACTCAAAAAGTCATGAATGTATCGTTCTGATAACAGAACAGTAAATGACCTACATTTGACCAGAGGCAAGTCTTGGCAGTGAAAACTTTAGCCCAGATAGAAACATTAATGCTTCTGATGTGCACATAAAGCATCTTTGTTACTCTCTGCAGCTGGAGTACTTGCTGATGGTGAATCCTCCGCGCCTGCAGTGATTGCTGGGGTTGTTGCAGGGCTGCTGCTCATTGCTGCAGGTGTGGCGGTATGTGTGGTGGTGGTCATTGGCAAAAAGAAAGGCTGGTTTGGTAAGTTCAAACAATGACGACCCCTCACTGTTAGCCAAAGAATTAAAATATTCTTTAAAAGTAACATTTTTGTTGTTGCATTTGCTTTAAATTATGACACAAACAGACAAAGATGGTAAGCTAAATGTTTTGGTATACTAATGCCAAAACTTCTGAGATACACGGTGAAGCTCAGTGGAAGTATGTTTTCTGATATTTCCACTTGGTATATTTATATATGTGCTATACACATTATGTGTTCCAGCAGTACACAGTGTGCTGTCACAAAAACTCAGGTGTTACAATTATATGTTCACATTTGAGCTTCTGCCGCCCAAAGGTTATTTTAAGGGTATCAAGGCCAGAAATATGGCTAGTCACCAGCGTAACAAAACAGTTAAGTCTAATTTTAAAGAAAATACCTAAGGCCTTTTAAAATTATGGTGATACTACTATTCGTAAATGACGTAAATATGCTAGTTCCCTTCAACATTTGGATGGACATTTGGACAGTGGATGGAACTCAGCAGGGTGAGGGTTGGGCAAGACATAATAATTTAGTTCTTATTAGTTTTTAAATATCATTATTTTTAGTTTTGTAATGTTTTTCTTCTCATTTCTTCATTTCATTAACCAGGGAAGAGAGACAGTGATGAAGACTCTGGTAATTGAGTTTTTTCTGACTTTCATTAATGTAGTAATGTTTTTATAACTTACAAAGCACCTTTTACACCAAGCTTATGATCTTGACCCTGTTGTTCTAGGGAAAGGATCTGAAGAGATTTATGAAAATTTGAAAAGGGAACCTGTGACAAAGGAACCAAAGGGAAGCCCAGAGGAGCAGGAACCATTAACCGCTGTGACAGTGTATATGACTCAGCAGGGTGAAGGTTGGAGAAGACATAGTTCTTATTAGTTTTTAACTATCATTATTTTTTCATTTTATTTTCATTATCATTATTAGTTTTGTAACTTCTTCCTTCTCATTTCTTTATTTCATTTACCAGGGAGGAGAGACGGTGATGAAGACTCTGGTATTTGAGGAGTTTTTCTGAATTTCATTAAAATAGTAATGTTTTTAGAACTTACAAAGCACCTTCTACATCAAGCTTATGACCTTAATCCTGTTGTTCTAGGGCAAGGATCTACCCCTAGTGTATCATCACAAGGCAGCACTGAATAACTACAGGTAAACATGCACAGGTTGATGAGAGCCCTCTAGCAGCTCTTTTTAAAACCAGTATACCGAGAATTAGGAGTAACTTCCTCACTGTACTCTTCACACCAACCACAAACTGTTGTTAAAGCCCTTGCTATATGTGCAGTTTAATACAACTGTTTTCTCAAACAAACCATTATGTCTCTCTGATACATAAGAGGCCAATGAGAAAACTGCCTGAACATCTGTGGAATGGTGAGTGTGTACGCAGCTTCTGTCTCCCACAGGAAGCCAGATGTACTTTTGCGGTGTTAATGAAAAACAGTTTTTCTGTATTTTTTAGGACGAGATGATATGCCTTGGACTAGAAATCAAGAATGCGGCCATGAACTAGTCAGACGGTGATACAGGATATGCTAAAGTGGTCTTAATGGTAACTCCTGTCTGATTTGCCTTTCCCTGATGTTAGAGTAATGACTCTTTTAAACATTGGCTATTTAAATATCCGTGTTGGCTTTTACAGATTGCTGTAGGGATTGGTGATGTTTTGAACAGAAATAGATTTTATTTCTTTTACTTTTCTGGCTTTGAAGTAGTCTTTCTCCTTCTCACAGATTACCAGTCAGATCAGGCTATCTTTCTGGCCAAACCCAATCCAAAGCAGAAAGGGCGTAATGACCTTGAACCCATAGATATGAATACTGACTAGATGCCGTCTTCAGCTTCTCAGCATGAGTCTATAACACCGCCATCTTGGTACAGTACACCACGCTATGATTTCAAGCAGAGATTGAACAGTCTATGGTTCAAGCCCGCTAAGATCAAGTGGAAAGATGCCAAACGTTTGCATACAAATGTGTATAGAAGCCCATTTCCGCCAGTAAGAGAAATGAAAATGTAGAAAGTCATCATTATGAGATAATAGGTCAAAATTATGAGAGCAAGCAAGTCCACAAAAATCATTTTAGCGATGCAGACTGGGTTGTAGCTCAACGTGACGCAACCGTTGGAATATAGCGATTGTGTTTATGTATTCCACCAATTGAACTTTCCTAACAAGGCGACATCCAGTCAGTATACATATCCATGAGTCGAACCCTAAACACATCCTTCTCTTTATGTGAGAGTGCAAGGTTAACACCGGCACAGTTACTGTTGTGAATGCGGTGCTGCAGCTGGTCAGTAAATTTACCCTAATTTGACATTCGTGGATACCTTTAATGGATGAATCAAACAGCATTCAGCTGATGGAGGTAGACCACTACAGCCCACACCCATATAGTCGGGTGCACGTGGGCACACACACTCAGACAACCAAAACAACTAATCATAGACTAGAGACTAGAAACAACTTATGAATGGAAACAACTTAATTATTTACAGATAACCACACATAAATTGGCCATTTTAGAATTTGGAGGCCTGCAGGTCAAGAACGTAGCTATTTGTATTGTAATACCAGAGAGGCCAAAACTGCCTGCTGTGTTCATGGGGTGTCCTGAGTGCCCTTTCTTTGATTTCTTTTGAGTGCTCGCTGTTGACATAGTATGAGCTTTATTTCTAAGCTGTATAAGGTGTATTTCTAAGGGTTTATACAGATGATATGGCCCAATTTTTACAAGTTGCTACAGAAATTGGCGATATCTTGAAGCTCAAAAAAGTGTAAATGTTGTTAACAATGATTTGGCCAAAACCAACCTGCATCTGAAAGAGTGGAACCAACCTAAGCTGAATCATTTAGGCACTTTAACATGTATTTCTAATCTCAAGTGGAGACAGACACAGTAAATGTTTCAGTTACTAGGCAGTCAAGCAGCATGTAGGTAAATTTACTGTAATTTGAAAGTTGTGGAAAACTTTGTTGAAATATACATAACAGGATAACTTTATTAAAATTGACCTAACTGCAGGTAAACAAAATGTTGACAAGGCTGTGAATTTAAAGGCAACTTCTGAAAATAGGCTATATGAAATTCTATTTTTGTATATTTTCTTGTTATATTTTTAAATTCAATCATTTTTATCTTTGTTTTAACATTTTATTATTCTAATTACTGGATATGTCACTTGTTTTCTCCTGGTGTTAGTGGTGTACCGGTTTGTAAGCTCAAGCGAGGGCAGTTTGTTATATAGCACATTTAATGCAAAGTAAGGTGATCTACAATCAAAAGAATAAAACAACAACAACAATAACAACAACAACAACAACAACAACAACAACAATAATAATAATAATAATAATAATAATAATAATAATATTATAACTGGAAAGTCAGAAAATTATTCTCATTTTTAGTATTGGAAGTAATCTATTTTTATTTGATTTCATATCTGCTGTTCCATTCTGTATGGTAAATGTGTTCTTTGTTATTTGTGCTTAGAAATAAAGACAAGCTTTTTAAAGTATTTTTAAGAATAAAGTATATCTGCTTCACCTTGATTTATGTGTTGTCATTACTGAAAGGCAACCACTATGACAGTAATAGAAATGAATAAATCAG
The DNA here is from genome assembly GCA_027475355.1 of Coilia nasus. Taxonomy (NCBI): domain Eukaryota; kingdom Metazoa; phylum Chordata; class Actinopteri; order Clupeiformes; family Engraulidae; genus Coilia; species Coilia nasus. The sequence continues at coordinate 27,989,456 of CM050201.1, forward strand.
ACCATTGCTGTGGTTTTTTAGCACACTGCTTTGGTGGTGCTGTAGCTCTCCTCCTGCTCTGTCAAAATAAGCTACTGTAGTTGAACGCTTTGCTGGTGACTGTGCAAATGCAACAAAGCATGACACAGATGAAGGTGAGGTGGATAAATAACCCATTTGTGTGAAAGTATATCTAAAGTCTTTTCTTTTTTGTTCGTGTTTATATAACTTCTCAGAAAGAATTGTATTATTTAGGTATACAGCCGTTGCTGTAGACCTCCATGGTATTATTGTAAGTGACTGTGTTTAGTTTCACGTGAAAGGTTCTATGATTATTTCATTACATTGTGTTAAAATAAATGCCATTTTTTTTAACTAAATCACTGTACAGTGGTAATGAGACAAGTAATGAGAGATAAATACATTAAACATCCACTATTGTAATTACATTAAAATTGGTGACGCTCAGGGAATATCAGCTAATATGATATCAACTTAAAATTCTTAATGCATGTACCTAGTTTTGAATGTACATGACCTATTTATCAAATATTTAGTCCTTGTTTGAAGCAGTGTACTGGTGTGTTAATTGGTAAATTGAGATTTAATATAACCAACCAACATGATGAAATAGCCTTGACAACTACCAAAATTTCTGATCACAACGAAGCTGTCATTAATGGACTCAGCAAAACCTCTAAATTGACACAAAAGTTGTGAAAATGTAATAATTTTTTTAGGCCATCAGAACCCTGAACACACAGTATATACTGACTTTGCACACATCCACCACTCAGCACACACAACCTAACTTTACACCCCCCCCCCCCCCCCCCTCCTCAGATGTCATCGAAGCCCCGCCATTCTCCATCCTCCACTGCTTCCTCACACATGGTTCACCAACCCCCCCTCGGCAAAGTCCTCACCCCCCCCCCCCCCCACACAGCCCTCCCCTGCCTCATGCCCCCCTCCCACACACACACACAACACGCAGCCCAAAGCTCTCGCACCCCCCCCCCCCCCGGAAACAGCTCAGTGCGCCCCATGCCCCTTCACATTGCCCCCTTCTCTCCTCACACACAGCCCTTACACCCCCCCCCCTCCCCACACAGCATGCAGCCTTGGTCCTTGTGCTATGCCCCCTCCCCACACCCCCACAGCACACAGACCCCCACACATACAGCCCCCCCCCACATCACGTAGCATATGCCCCCCCAATACATACAGAGGACACACAGCCAACCCCCCCCCCCCCCCAACACACACACAACACAGCCCCCCAACCCCACCTAACACACATACACAAGTAGCATGCATTACACGGTCCTACGTCGCCTCCCTCACACACAGCCCTCACACCACCCACTCCCCCCCCCCCCCCCCCCACTCACCCCACACACACACACACACACACTAAGCATGCAGAATACAGCCCTTACGCCCCCAACTCATGCCCCCCCACACACACACGCAGAGCCCTTATCTAAGCACTTTACTCCCCACTCTCCATGCACAGTCTAGACTCACAATCAACAGTTTCACTGCATGTCCTACTACCCAGTATGTCTATGTATGTGACAAATAAACTCCTTGTATCCTTGTATCCTTGTATAATTTTGTAGGCTATGTGTAGGGTCAGTGTCCTGGCCAGGGTCAGAATAGCACTTCCTAGATGGGGTGAGAAAATCTGAAACCCGTCATTTTTCAATAGTTGGACCCCAAATAAAGCAAACAAAAAACAATTTAACAAAAAAATGCGGGAGTACCTGTAATTCCACATTAACACTACCGCTGGTCTAGTGGTGGTTTCTTGTGAAATGCGGAAGCGGAAAGGTAGGGGGTGTGGACGACGAAATCCTTGCATGAGTTTTCAGCTGCTAACTGGCTACATTGCTACCTTCCCGTAAACAAAAATGGCGGCCGCAGACCCTGGACCATCGAATGACGGCGGGCCAGCTAGCAGAGGATACTCGTCTGAAGAAAAGAGTAATGAGCGAGATGGCCCAAGCGGGAGTGGTGGAGAAGGTGAACGAGAACGAGATAGGGCCACGTTCGAATGCAATATTTGTTTGGATACAGCCAGAGACGCTGTCATCAGCCTGTGTGGCCATCTATTCTGGTATGTTTGTAACATTAGCTGGGTTAGCTAGGTAGCTACTGTTGTGTTCCCATACGCCTATGTCTGCCATTCTATTAGGTGTTAATTTCATTAACCGATCATAGCAGTCGTTGTTGGTACTGCTTGTTACCTCTTGTCCTGGTAATCACGGAATGTGATTCAACTAGCTTGTTTAATGAAGTTAAGTGTGCAGGTTGGATAGCTATGTAAATAATTCCTGTGTTCAGTAAGAATGACTCTTTTAATAGCTGAATAACCTTTCAGTTAGCTAGCGAGGTAACTTCAACCCTCTAGATATTATTGTTAAAGTTCCTCGTGACGTCTAGTTAATTAAACAGCACAGTCAAATTCACTCCACCAGGTTAATAGTCACGTTTCAGACATGCTAACATTAAGCATACGAAAACAACACTTCAACGCTACATTGTCAACAGATTCATTTCGTACCCTTGAATTAGCTAATGTTACCTTCGCCTTCACTACCTTGGAACAGCTTAGGAGTGCCTGCTGTTTCTAATGACAACATAACGTAGAGAGAGCACTGCTTGTCAATGCTAATCTTATCTTATACTGGTAGCTGCCCTACCTGAATAACTGTTTTCTTTTCTTCTTCTTTTTTGGAGCGTATGCGTTTTACCAGTGTCCTTGGTGCCATTTCACGTTGACACCTCTTTACTCTTTAGCTACAGCATCGATTTGACTTTTTAAGAGTGTGTGTCTACCTCAGAAATACATCTACATGGCTCGCTAACTCATTCATTGCATGGCAGTTGTTGTAGTACCCACTCAAAAAGCCAGATGGTCTCATAACAAATGTGTAAATGTATTAAATATTTAGCTTCTGCGGTGAGCTGATGGTGACATTTTGCCAAAGTAAGACCAGCTGTTCTCTAAAACCTAGAGAACCTAGCCTCTTTCTCAGTTATTCTAATATTTCTCCACAGCCACAGTGCCATGCTGATGTTGTCCTTTAAGGGTGAATGGAGAGGTCCTATAAGGTTTAGGTTGTCCACAACATGTAAAGTTTTAGGCTATAACTAGATTATGTTCTGATGATTGCATTGGTGTGGCAAACTCTAAAAGGTGAACAGTGAACCCTCACTCTCTCTTTCCCTGTCTCCTTGTGTGTGTGTGTGTGTGTGTGTGTGTGTGTGTAGCTGGCCCTGTCTGCACCAGGTAAGGCCATATGCTTCGCCGTGCTTGCGTAAGTCTTCGTAGTCCGCACCATTGGTCAGTCTGTAGACCTAGATCTGGATTTAGCCTGAGTGGCCATAAGGTGACCATGTAGGCTACTCCAGTCTCAGCTAGCACTCTGCCATTCACACTTCTTCACTCACTGCTGAAACGCCATACAGCGCAGCGCTAAGCAGAGCTCCACTTCGTAACTCTACATCCTGCCTGCAAACACAGTTGGAAAAAATATAGCTTTAATTCAAGAATTGAGTTGAGAAGTGTAAGTCAATATTAAATCAAGACTCAGTATTGTACAGCTCTGATTCAGACACTGCTTTGCTTTCTGAGTAGTTGACATTTAGGACAAGCCAACACTGCAAACCCAGTGTGAGCCATAGGTTTGTTTTGGTGTTTTCATTTTAGTGTGTGATCATTTTATAATCCTTATATTGTATTTGATTACATTTAGTTAAAGTTTTTTTTTCCAGAGTGACTTAACGTAAGCTAGGTCCAATGACAGAGCAATGTGAGGTTAAATATCCCCTGTAACACACACACACACACACACACAAACACGCACACACAAACACCTTACGCACACACTCCACCTCACCCCTGGATGTCACTATATAGTTACCTCCGCCAGCGGAGGTTATAATCATTGCCGTTTGTTTGTTAGCAATATAACTCAAAAAGCTATGGATGGATTCTGATAAATTTTTCGGGGTAGGTAAAAAACTTAAAGGGCTAACTTAAAAGTGATTCGATTTTGGTGGTGATCTGAGCTGGCCTGGCAGAGGTCTGCGCTCTCTGGGTGCTTTTCTAATTGAAACGGTGCCCCTGTGCCCCTCCTGTGCCCCTCCTGTGCCCCTCCTGTGACTACAGTGGCTGGAGACGAGGCCCAGCCGTCAGCAGTGTCCTGTGTGTAAGGCCGGCATCAGCAGAGACAAAGTCATCCCCCTCTATGGACGTGGAAGCAGCAGCCAGGAGGACCCCAGGTGTGTGTGTGTGTGTGTATGTGTGTGTGTGTGTGTGTTGCTTTAGGTTGTACTCTCGTTTGAATGCATGTCTGGACTGTAGGTTGTAGTCTATTTCGACTGCATATCTGGACTGTAGTCTGTACTGTAGCTGGTAGTCTCATTTGAATGTATGTCTGTTGTCGACTGTACTGCATCACTGTAGCTTGTAGTCTCATTCGAATGCATGTCTGGACTGTAGACTGGACTGTAGCTGGTAGTCTCATTCGAATGCATGTCTGGACTGTAGACTGGACTGTAGCTGGTAGTCTCATTCGAATGCATGTCTGTACTGTAGCTGGTGGTCTAATTTGAATGCATGTCTGCTGCAGGCTGAAAACGCCGCCTCGACCTCAAGGACAAAGACCTGAGCCGGAGAGCAGAGGGGTGAGCTTTCTCCATTTTCCCTTTTAATTTCTACCTCCACCTCTGCAGGGCACCGTTCACAACATATCTTACTCAGATAGAGCTCAACGGCAGTTTATAGTCCAGGCTGCAAGTGTTGCTCGACAAAATGTGACATACTGGAGGTAAGATTTAATTTTGCTAGGGTGTTGCAAAGCTCAAAACATTTTAAAATGGTGCAGACATTGTCGTGCACTCTGTTTGGATAAAAACTTTGCACAGGTTGGCAAGGAAACTACGTCATATTTCTGTTGATTCTATGAAGTTTTTTTGTCGCTGGCGCAACACTATAAAAGCCTCCAACCACGTGACATCTGTCGGCAGCATTTTTTTTGTCGAGCTACACTTGTGGTCTGGACTGGATGATAAATTAGATTAGATTACATTACACTTAGCTGACGCTCTTATCCAGAGCAACTTACAGATATTTACAGGGTTTCAGTTACAGTCCCTGGAGCGGTGTGGGGTTAGATGCCTTGCTCAAGGGCCTCTCAACTATGGGTAGGGCGGGATTCGAACCGGCAACCTTTCGATTGCAAGACCAACTCCCTAACCACTAGGCCACAGCTGCCCTACATTGGCATTAATTCTCCTCCGTTATGCCCCATAGCCATTCCAGGGGTTCGGGGACACTGGGTTCCACATGTCCTTCGGCATAGGAGCCTTTCCCTTCGGGTTCTTCACCACAGTCTTCAACACCAACGACCCTTTCCACCGAGCAGGTATGCCTCTACCTCCCCTCCAACACCAAAGACCCTTTCCACCAAACAGGTACGCCCTCCCCTCTTCTCACCTCCCCTCTAAACACCAAAGACCCTTTCCACAGAGCACGTATGCCCCCCCTCCCCTCTAAAACCAACGTCTGTTTCCACCGAGCAGGTATGCCCTGCCCTCCCCTTTAAAGCCAACAACCCTTTCCACCATGCAGGTATGCCCTCCCCTCCCCTCCCCTTTAAAACCAATGACCCTTTCCACCATGCAGGTATGCCCTCCCCTCCCCTTTAAAACCAATGACCCTTTCCACAGAGCAAGAATGCCCTCACCTCCCCAGGTGAACCAGTCCCTATGGATCTAACTAAAGCATCACGTTTTTGGTGCCATGAAGGCTGCTTGCCTGATAAAAGCTAAAAAAAGTGGTGTGGGAGATGATGTGTTTTGGAATTTGGTATTTATTTATTGATTATATCATTGTTTTCATTAGTTTCTCAAAATTACCTTTACATTCTACAAAGCTACATTGAATTGTTGAACAAATGCAAAAAAATAGGACATAATCAACAAAGGGGTGTAAAAACCTTGTCCAGTTTAAACCTATAAATGGCCTACCTTTCAGTATACATAACGTCCTGATTTGTAATTCCTATTGTGCATGCGATTTTAATTTCTACTGGTAATAATTATCTATTATCTATATCTAAGATAAGAAAGGCTAATCCTAGCATGCAGCAATGTCTGAAGTCCATATTTGTTCTTCTGCCCCTCAGCGGATCACCAAGGCAACGGGAACCAAAACAACGGAAACAACTGGCAAGACTCTCTGTTCCTGTTTCTTGCCATCTTCTTCTTCTTCTGGATGCTGAGTGTGTAAGGCCACACCAGTGATGAATTAAAGACCAGAAGGGGGGTGAGGGGAGAGGAGTGTGGGTGGGGGAGTGTGGGGTTGGGGTACATACAGTTTAGCAGACTCTTTCAAAGAAACACACACACACACACACACACACACCCATGTGCACGTGCCGTGCACAGACACACCCAGTACACATGGGATACATACAGTTTAGCAGACTCTTACGAAGAAACACACACACATGTGCACGTGCACAGACACATCCAGGAGTGGTTGAGTTTTAGTTATATGGAGTGTACTTTTTGGAAGATTACTACCACATACACACACTCACAACACTCACAACAGACCATCGCTGTACGAGTGTGCGGTGACACACTACTTAGTCGTGAACAAGCACTTTCGTCTGTCTCTCTCTCTCTCTGCCTCTCCACCCTTCTCCCTCGCTCTCATTTTTCCTGGTCTCTTCCCCCATATACAGGCACGTACACACACACACACACATACACAGTGAGCTCCAAGTATGGGGGCCAGCGCAGTTGATCGCTGGAGGGTCATTGGGAACGCCATCAGTATCAAAATTCAGTAGAGTCAGTATTAAAGAGAGATCGGAGCTGGTCAGGTGAAGCTGAGAATCACAAATGATGTGTGCATCAACTTTAGGGTGAACGTGTGGACGTTGACAACTTTAGGGTGCACCATGTGGACTCTGACTGGAAGTTATTACAGGTGAAGTGACGTGTATAATCATGAATGTGCCCATCCACTGCCATGCGAAGAGCAGTTGCTTCTCTGATAGCTTGGTAGACTTGATTCAATAAGCCCCATGAAATAGCTGGAGTGGAGGATGCTGAGTTATCAATCTGTCGATAGCATAAGGAGGACAGTATAGCAGTTTTGTTAACACAACCACTCAGTTTATGCCAAAGAAGTAATTTTAACTGGATATTTTAGGGGCAATGATTTGCACAAACACTTGTAGTGTACAGTACGATATCAAGCGAAATTCCTGATCAATAAATGCTTTGAGCATATATTGCAAATATCTCCCGTCACTAAATGTAGAAGTATAGGCAAACACGCAGTTCCATCATGCTATGATCTAAAGTAACAATTTATTTACAGTGGGGCTTTTGGCATAGTTTCCTATATCTTCAGGTTTCTAACGGAAAGGTCATGAAATCATCAGCTTAAATTAGCGAAATCATTAGCTGTCCAAAACGTCTGCCGGAAACCTTTTCCTCGTCCCCCTGACGACTGGATTCCACTATGATGCGCAGCATGCACTGGGCCTGTGTGACTTGATGTGGTGTGTGGGTGTGCTCTGTAGCTGTGAGGCAGCTTTCGCTGCAAAACTCCTGGACTCCTGGTGTGATGCGCCTGTCAGGGACGAGACTACCCAACGTCGGAGCTGTAAAGGTACTATAATCAGCCAATGGGAGAAGTATTATGGAGTCAGAGGGTGTATGTGTGTGTGTGTGTGTGTGTGTGTCAGGGCTGGAATTTCGTCATTTTAGGGGCAAGGCCACTTGGGCCTTTGTGTTGTCAATTTTGTGAAGGGCATCAGGGCCACTGTGGCCTTCTGGCAGACATTTTTCAAGGGCAAAAGGCCAAATTGAGAGGGCACGAGGGCCATGGCCCTCATGAAATTCCTGCCCTGGTGTGTGTGTGTGTCTGTCTAGTTGTTCATTTCCCACGTCGTTATTTCAGTCGTTTCTTCTCGCAAAGCCGTTCTGGATCGTTTAGAGAGGCAGGTGTCGTTCTTTATAGTATTAAGCAGGTAGATTGCACAGCACCCAGTCACAGTGAAGATGCATCAGACGAACCCCTGCTGCACAAAAATGAATCAATGAATCTCGTGAATCAATTAGGATTTTTTTCCAGTTGAGGTCTGTCTTTCTGTGTGTGTGTGTGTGTATATGAGTGTGTGAATATATCTGTGTATATATGAGATATTGTAAATGCTGATTTTTAAAGTGTCTCCACTGGCCATGAATAAAGGCAGGGCAGATACATATGGTTGTGCAGATTTTTAGTGGCTCTTTATTTGATGGACAGTAGTTTGCTGTCCAATCACACAAGTGGAGTTGCCTTCCTACTTTGCCTACCGGACAGACAGCACGGAGGCCTCTGATTGGCTGGTACGAGCTCTATATACGCCAGTGAGGCAGTTCAGATTGGGTGCAGCCTAACGTGAAAAAAATGCCACTTGGTCTTAATGAGGTCAGGGTGGCAGGTAAAGACACCTGGCATATGTGAATCTGAGTGAAATAGCTGCTGTCTAATCCAGAATACATAAGAATGGGAATGATGTACCTTTTCATCAGGTCGTCATGGCGATTCACAGATTGGGGTTGGTCTTTTTTTGTTTGTTTTTTTTTTTTTTTTTTTTTGCATATCACTGTCTAGTTCCCATAATGCATTTGTATTATATTTCACAATCAAAAAGGTTAAAATTGACATTTGTACCACAAGTCTTTTCTGAATAGAGGAGACTTGACACAGCTAGTGAACAGCAGACATTTTAAATGACCTGATAATGAGGACTGTTTTCTGTCAGTAAATAAATGTTTAATACAGTTAATCAGTGTGGAGTATTTGTGTCGGTTGGTAGGTACATTACAAGTACATCACAGGACGGGTGCAACTTTCAAATTAAAAGCATCAGCTCTCATTGACTTCTGACAGTTGTTTTTTTCAGTAGCCCGTTAGGGAAACTGTTGCATGTAAAGAACAGATCGAGGAAGAAAAATGGTGAGTTGTGATCTTCAAGTGGGCCTGGGGTGAGTAGACCATCTTTGTGATCTCGTCTTAGACCAGGTCCAACTTAAGATCTCAAAATACTACAAAGATGTTAAGATGTTTAAGCAAAACCAAGTCCTTTTCATATTCAGTCGCCCTACAGGTTGGAAGCAGAATTGTCTCTCATTCGAACTACAGAGAGACAGCCCTCTCCTCCAAACTTACTTAGTGCAGTTGTAGACCATGGAGGGTGGCAAAGTGAATTCAGAAGGGCCGTTCACCCAGTTACAAGTTGATGAACCACCGAAACGATTCGAAAACATTCTTTTCAGGTTGAAAAAATCTACTTAGTGTTGCTTTAACTCATCTAATTGTTATCTCACTTTCCAAAGGGTGTCTTGGTAGAAACGCAGGTCATGTTGGTGAGATCTGATTTGCTGTCCTGTGAGGGGTTTTCAAATGCTTGAACCAACCTCCCTTCCTAGTGCTGTGTATGAAGAAGGTGCATTTGTGCCTGCAGGGCTTTTTCTTAAGCAAAGCTTACCTTTTTTAAGTCTTAACATTACAGCGTGTGACTAAAAATAAGGAGTACAAATGCATAGAGAGAGTTTTTGAAAATGAAAATGAGAGATTTTACTCCCATGAAGGCAGAATGGTTTTTTTCTTCTTCTTCTTCTTCTTCTTCTTGTCAGGTTGCGGTAAGTTTCCATAGATACATCAACTATGTAACCCTTGGTAACCTATGAGGGCAATGTGACTTCAGAACCAGTTCCACAACAAATGCGAATGCTGTTGTGCGGCAGACAATTAAAAACCAGTTAGACGATAATGATGCATGGATCTGATTCGCACTTAGACAGAATAATTTGACAGAATACCCTCAGGTGTCTGCTATACAAGCAAAGCAAATCTTAGTCCTGTTTGCCTCTGAGGCTGAGGGTAATTTCTAGACATGCATTATGAGACATACTTCTATGGGTAATTTCTGTATATACATTTGAATTTGTGGTCCAGGTAACTTCCCCAGCATGTTTCTAATGGTGTGTGTGTGTGAGACAGACAGACAGACAGAGTTAGGGGCATTCCAAATAGTAGGGGGTTCAGTGACCAACCCAGTAAGTAGCAAAACATCCTAATAGAGGTGCGTTATGGTGCCATTCTCCTAGCTCTGAGTTAGCATGCCCAGGTAAGTGATTAAGTCTGCTTCAGTTAATACCTCTCACAGCCCAGAACACAGGCGAACGCTAAAGGTACAGGACAAGTATTAGGTATGATATACTGAGAAGTGAGCGAATGTGAAACGGAATGAAAACCTTTACCGCAGTACGTGCCTTTAGTCATGACCCGAGTCACGGTCTGAGTTCACGTCTTTAACGCAGACAGGCCTACTCAGTTACAGTTTGAGTAACAGAAGGAGGAAGTGCTGGGTGTTTTACCTCAAACACAGAAACAAAACCAAGCAAGCACATTAACACTTGCACATTGTATCAAGACAACCTCTAGACTTCCTCATACAAAACGGGGTAAGTAATTTCATATCACTTATTATTCCTCACCTAACAGAACAAAGGTATGCGTGTGATCAACATGGCATTGTTCCACAGCACACGGGAGTGTACTTTAACTCAAAGAGCAGCAGAAGCCTCACCCGGGCGCCCCCTGGTGTCTCCCCGTGGTACTGACACACAGTTTAAATTCACCGAAGGATTTTGGGAAGTTACTAGAAATGCCTAAAATGATATACTTTGCATTTTTGTACTCATTGGCAAGTGCAGCAATGGATGTTTAAATCAAATATAGATTTTTTTTTTGAGAACTCAAGTAGAGCATTAAAAAAAAAAAAAAAATCAGAGGGGCAAACGTTTTTGTCAGGTTGCAGGGTATTTCCTCAGGCACCTCTTGCTTGTGTCACCCACTGGAAACTTGTAAGGGCAGAGTCACTTTAGAACCAGTCGAACAACAAATGTTGTTGCTGTGAATGTTTGCATGTCAGAGACTGGAAACCTGTGAGAGGAGAATGTCGCCATGATCAGCTGTACGAAAGGACAGACTACCATCTGTAGCCGTCAGGAAGGAGGAATTTCAGGTGTGACTGTTGCCATTGGAGTGGGCTATGTTATCTGCCAGGTGCATTCTGTACATTGTTTGAGAGGCATCCAAAAACATCACATGAGGTTTCCTTAAAAAATCACCACCATTCTGTTTAATTATGATAAATATACACACAATTCACTGTCATTCATATCATATAAATGACTAAAAATAATCTGTAAAAAATAAAATGTTTTTTTTTTTTTGCCCATCTGCTAAAGCAGAAATCGTTTTAAGGCATAAACACAAGCAAGCTAAGACAATGTGCTTTCGTTAAGACAACTAAAAATAATAAGTATGTTTAAATTTTGAATTCAACACATTTTGGGGGTTATACATTGGCCAATCAGTTTCCAGCATTTGTTTGAATTTGTTAAAAAGTGCCGTAAAGCGTGTGTTTGTGTACTGGATTCTACTGATCTTATGGTACATGATGTACTAGAAAGTTCCACTTGAGTGGTGTAGAACAATGGAGGACAAGCTGTAAAAATAAAAAAATAAATATATAAAAAAAAAAAAAAAGAAACAAATACCAAAGAAACAACGTGCAAAGAAGGCATTTGTGCAACGTAAACTCCAGAATCATGAAGGAGACACAACATCATTTGGATCAGTCACTGCTGGGTATGAATGTGATTTTTAGTAACTTCAGAAGGGGGGGGGGGGAGATGGCCGCTAGTCTTTGGGTTGGGGCAGGGGAAGGAAGGAAGATGGCCGCTAGTCTTCGGCGTTCTTGGGCACCTTGTTCTTCTTGTTGAGGATCTTCATGAGGTTTTTGGACATGTAGTACGGCTTCTCTGCAGAGCCATCATTGCGCTCCAAGTCCTCCACTGAAGGGCAAAACACACAGAGAAGAAAGAGCAGACACACACATCAGTATCAACACACACTTGGGCTTTCTTTAGTGACGTGTGTGTGTGTGTGTGTAGTGTGTGAGTGTCTGTATGTAAGATGAATGTTCAGCAGCAGACTAAAAAACAAGTGTGTTGACACTTTTTTTTTTTTGGTTATGTGTGTGTGTGTGTGTGTGTGTGTGTGTGTGTGTGTGTGTGTGTGTGTGTGTGTGTGTGTGTGTGAGAGAGTGAGTGAGTGAGTGAGTGAGAGAGAGAGAGAGAGATATGGAAGTGCGACACATATTTGGCTGTTTTGGTTGTGTGTGTGCGTCAGATGAAAGTGCAGTGGACTTACGGAAGCAGAGGAAGAGTGTGTCGACACACATGCTGTACACGCTGAAGAATCCCTGAGCGATCAGGTAGGACCCCACCACCACCGTCTGTGGCAAAGACAAACACAGCATCACACACAGAGCTACTATACAATCAGGGACAACCAGGGACCGTATACATTACGCACCAATTCATAACCAGCCAAAAATAAAGCAACAAGTGAGTGCAGTCGCCCCCTGGTGGCTATATCCATATTTTACACAGCATAGACTGATGAGAGAACTGGACAAACCCTCTGCGACGTCATGCATAGATTTTGTCACTAACCAGGTGGGGCTTAAATTGAAGGTTCTGGGTGTCAGCATCTTTTGCAATGAATTCTACGGATGTCAGTATAAATTATCTGGGGAATAAACTAATGGATTCTGAAAACAGTCACCCCCCTCAGAGTTAACACGAACCTGAACAGTACTGAAACACACTAAAAAGCAGTTTTAACCAGGCTATAAATACATTTATGTTGGCTGTGTAGTTTTATTTAAACCCTGCTTTAAAATGAGAGCATGTTAAATGTCTGGAACTCACAATGATAGGCATCCAGTAGTATTTAAGTTTTATTTAAACCCTGCTTTAAACTGAGAGCATGTTGAATGTCTGTCACTCACAATGATAGGCATCCAGTAGTATTTAAGTTTTATTTAAACCCTGCTTTAAACTGAGAGCATGTTGAATGTCTGTCACTCACAATGATAGGCATCCAGTAGTATTTAAGTTTTATTTAAACCCTGCTTTAAACTGAGAGCATGTTGAATGTCTGTTACTCACAATGATAGGCATCCAGTAGTATTTAAGTTTTATTTAAACCCTGCTTTAAACTGAGAGCATGTTGAATGTCTGTCACTCACAATGATAGGCATCCAGTAGTATTTAAGTTTTATTTAAACCCTGCTTTAAACTGAGAGCATGTTGAATGTCTGTCACTCACAATGATGGGCATCCAGTAGTAGTTGAGGGCGCTAGCCTGGAAGGTGTTGCCGGGGATCACGATCCTGCCGGAGAAGAAGAAGAAGGCCAGCACCCCTACAGGGACAGCAGCGGGACAATTAGTGTGTGTGTGTGTGTGTGTGTGTGTGTGTGTGTATATGTATGGTACATCGCTAATTCTCATCCCACAATCCTGCCAGAGAAGAAGGCCAGAACCCCTATAGGGACAGCAGCGGGAGAATTAGTGTGTGTGTGTGTGGGTGTGGGTGTGTGTGGGTGTGTGTGTGGGGTTCATCACTAATTCTCATCCCAACATTATCTCATCACAAGCACTCAGCCTGTTGGTTTGTATACATGTGTCTACTGTGTCTAGTGACAGTAAAAGGTACTGTATTCTATTCTACTATGGAGAAAGTGATGTATGTGTGTGTCTAGTGACTAAATTGTATTTAGGCAAGACAGTGAAGATCAGACAGGAATGAGTGGGCAGGGAGAGACAGGCAAGCATCAGGAAATGACCTCAGGTCAGATTCGAGCCTGGGTCACTGGATCTATAGTATGGGCACCTTGGGCAACTACAGTACAGCGCCCTCCTTCCAGAGCCTTGAGTCTAAGCTGTTATGAGTCAGGTAGCCAAAATTACTGTACAGTTCTTTAGCTTGCTTATTTATTTATTTGTGCTTTCTAACATAATTCTAATTTACAAAAATCTATTACGTCCATTATAATCTATTGTCTAGACTTTAACACATTTTTAATTCAACAAAATAGAAATCTTTAGAATTTCTGGTCTGGGGTAAGGCCTGTGTGTGCTAAAAGCTGGAAACTCCCCTGATTACAAGTGAACCAGAGAAGCCAACCAGAGCCTTGACGTAAAGTGGTGGCTGTCTCAGCAGTCCTCTTATGGGCTTTATGTCCTGATGCCTTGTTTTACACACACACACACACACACACACACACACACACACACACACACACACACACACACACACACACACACAGCCCCCCTCTCCCAACCCACGCGGTGTACATGAGGCACAGGTGTGCAAAAATAAGAGGCAGGTTCTCCTGGAAACCTTGAGGTTCTTATGAGGACTACCGAGTTCTTACCGACTCCGCCGACAACCAACAGCTTTCCAAACAGCAGCAGCAGGTCAGTCACCTTGTCCAGCACCACCACCCTGAGGAGCACACGCACGGTGACGCAGAGATCAGAGAGCGCAGATGGTACGTGTCACACAGCACACACGTGTCTTTACCACACCACAGCTCAGACAACGGTGTGTGGTACGTCAAAAGAGCTACGTTGTAAGCAACTGGACTTCTTTTTGGAGCTTGAAGATGGTTCACCTTTCATCCAAAAGGCTTCTCTAGTTCTGACCTGACGATGAACTGAAGAAGACTTGAATGAAAAGTGAAATGTCTTCAAGCTCCAAAAAGATGTCTGGTTGATTACAACTTAAAGCACTTTTGACTACCATGACCTGGATGAATGTGAATCTTCAGACGTGTGGTATGTGTCGGTGTCATACAGCACGTACCTTCACCACAGCATGTACAGCACACGTATCTTTACCACGTATGTTTACAAGAGCGTGGATAGTACGTGACAGAGCACACATGTACTTTTACCACAAGGCTGTTCTGAGAACAGTGTGGGTGGTGTGTGTATCTTCACCACACCACTGTGCTGTTTAGAGAACAGAGGCGATGCTACGTGTGTCACAACACGTGTGTCTGATCCCCCACCCCAGAGAGATGTCTGGGCCCCTAAAAGGATCAAATTATTGGGCCCCCTTTCCCCCTAAAATCCCTATGGTTTTCAATTAACTGGGCCCCTCCCTGGTGGCTGAGCCCCAGAAAGCTTTCATGTTTATCCACCCTTATGGGTGGCCCTGTGTGTGTGTGTGTGTGTGTGTGTGTGTGTGTGTGTGTGTGTGTTATGGGTGTCCCTGTGTGTGTGTATGTGTTATGGGTGTCCCTGTGTGTGTGTATGTGTTATGGGTGTCCCTGTATGTGTGTGTGTGTGTGTGTTATGGGCGGCCCTGTGTGTTTGTGTGTGTGTGTTATGTGTGCATGTATCTGTACCACTCCACAGTTCAGAGAAGAGTGTGAATGTTGTGTATGATAGCACATCTAAGTCAAGGACACCATACACCATACACAGCTCAAGGTGAATGCACCTACCTCACAACGTTCCTCAGTAGCAGTGAAAAGGCGTTTTTGGCCGATACGCAGAAGTTTTTACCATAAATGGCAATCTGGACACAGCAAATGATGTTGGAAATTAGATTTCAGATTTTCAAAAGGCAGACAAATAGTTTTTTGTATGTTATTTTTCCTTTAGTTTTCCCTATCAAAAGTACTGTACAATGACAGCTTAGTGTTATTATAAAATAAACTACAGCAATGACAACCTGACGTTAAGTGTGTTAATAAGAGAAGAATAACAGCTAATCAACTCTGTAAACCTGTGTGTGTGTATGTCAGTGTGTGTGTGTGTGTGTCTGTGTGTTTTGAGACAAACCATGATGTAAGCGTTCCTGTTGAGGAATTTGATGAATTTCTCAAGGCACCAGAAGCAGCACTTCAGACAGCACATTATGAATCGGGTAAATCCATTCTGAGCAGCTGCACACACACACACACACACACACACACACACACACACACACACACACACACACACACACAGTTATTGTCTTTGCAGAGATGAAACTAGTGTTAGTAAATATAGTCCAGAAACCACAGTAACTGAGAGACACAGGTGACAGATGGTGGCATTCTGCAATGATGAAAATAAGACAAGAATGTCACCCTGACTAGACTGGTGGGTAACAACACTTTATTTTACTGTGTCTATTTTACAGTTTATCTACCACATTAAGTGCAGTGATATAACCTTTGTAACTGTACGCAATATCGTGCACCAGTGCTGTACTTACATAATGTAGTTTTGCCATAAAATTATGTAAGTAAAAACTAGTACATGCTATTACATATTGTTACACAGGTTGTACCATTATACCTAATTAGCTATATACAGCGTAACACCAACAGTTTAAATAAAGTGTTACTGACTGGTGCCATGTTGTATGTCTGTGTGTGCTGAATGTGCAAAGTGTGCGTATGCATCTCAGGATACAGGCATGCCAATAAAACAGACCATGTTCACCCACTGAGAAATGGTTTCCCTTAGGGGATAATAATGATTTACAAAGTGCAAGCTAATGAAGGGAATTCTAATATATATCTCTTGGACATACATATATCTGTATGCTCACTGTCACTTCCCCAATGGGATAATAATAATTAGTTATCTATGCTAGTCTGTGTCTTTGGACATACATCTGAACTTGATTCACATGGAATAACTTCCCTATGGGTATAACACAGAGTAACAGAGATAATAAAAGTAAAAATTCTATTCTA
The DNA here is from genome assembly GCA_027475355.1 of Coilia nasus. NCBI lineage: Eukaryota > Metazoa > Chordata > Actinopteri > Clupeiformes > Engraulidae > Coilia > Coilia nasus. The sequence continues at coordinate 28,006,130 of CM050201.1, forward strand.
TTTTATTCTATTCTATTCTATGTCTTGGACATACATCTGAGGTTGATGTACAGAGAAGACCATATTCACTCACTAACTTCCCTCAGAGTATAACAGAATAAAAGATAATACATTCTATTCTATTCTGTTCTATTCTGTTCTATTCTGTGCCTTGGACATACATCTGAACTTGATGTACAGAGAATACCATGCTTATTCACTGAGAAACACAGAATAATAACAATATAAATTATATTATAATAATAAAAATAACAAATTCTATTCTATTCTATTCTATTCTGTGTCTTGGACCTACATCTGAACTTGTGGTCCAGGTACTCCAGTATGATCCTGATGACCTGGACTATCGTGAGAATGAGAGCGCCGAACGCCAGAGAGCCCACGTGGTATCTGTAGAAGACAGCAAACAGGAAATGGAGTGAGATGTTTACCACAACGTTCGTTTCCCATCTTACACTTTCTGTTTGAGTTCAAGAAGGTCAAAGTCAATGACAGTTAGTCAGTTGCAGCTTAACTGATGCAAAGAGTAAATACTGCAATTTCAGCTTATCACAGTCTCAATCATAAAACAAACAAAACCAAGGGCACACACATACACACATATACACACACACACACACACACACACACACACACACACACACACACACACAGATACATACATTATTTGCAAGACAAACTTTTAGACCTTTAACACACAAACAACAGCCTTTTATATTTCACTTTACAAAACTAACATGTGAATGTACAGTGAATGTATTTCCGTGTTTCATATCACACAGAAGAGAGAATTGTACATTCAGTACTAAAAAAGTACATTAAAAGCTGTACTCAAGCGCCCCCTGGTGACTAGCTGTGGTACTGACAGGAAAGGCCACTCTCTCACCGTAGAGTGCGCATGAAGGACTGTGCCAGGGGGAACATGGGGATGTCGGCGGGCTTGCTGAACGCCCAGTAGTAGGAGGCGAAGGCCCCCGCGAGCGTGCACTGGCCCAGCGCGATCACGAAGTTGACGCACCACAGGAAGGCGACCACGTTGTAGATCTGCAGATTGGCGAGGTTGCGCTGAAACAGCCCCTCGTTGTTGTACGTGATGAAGATGCAGCGAGCCGACGGGCAGGACGAGTAGCTGCTGGAGTTAAACGTCTGACAACAAGAAGAATCACGAATTAAGACATTTGTCCCATTTAGCATATTTGTACACGTACAAGGAGCAGTGAAATGGAGATTGCGACTAACACTCCCTTCTGTGCAAGGAAATAATCTCTAATAATAAATCAAAATAAAATAATAATAATAATAATATTTAAAATAAAATGAACAAATAAATCCTGTAGAAGAGTAGGGGGAAAAGAAGGAGGCTGAGAGCAAGAAATGCCAGTGAGATTCAAGAGTATAATTTATATCACTTCTAATTATACTAGTACAGGAATTAAGCTCTTGGGTTTAGGCCCCTTGTATTTTAACCATAAATAATAATAATAATGAAAACAATAATAATGTGGTAAGTGCTCAGTGTAAGGGTAAATGAAGCTACTTTTAGGCTTCAACTCCAGAAAAATTCCAGATATTGAAATGCAGACTTTTGTTGACCATTTACATTTGGGAGGCACAGCTGAAAAATTAAAAAATAAAGAAGATTTGGGCAAAGGGTGCTCCAGGACCCTAAGCAATACTGCCTATCCCTTTAACATTAGTCATTCAAATGAAATGCTATTGTTCAGCCTTGACCAAAGATTCTAGAGTGCTACGCGTTCTACTGTAGAATCGTTGGCCTTGATGTTCCAGGAACTCGCTCCTTCAGCCTGACTCTGCCCTCTGAGTCACTGTGACCACACCTTTACCCTGCCCTTGTGTGTGTGTGTGTGTGTGTGTGTGTGTGTGTGCAATCACTGCTATTTCTGCCAGTCATTTTTACATTCCCCATGAGGCACTGGCAGGGAGGTTTACCAGTGTCCTCACTGCTCAGCTACCAGCTGGCTACACACACACACACACACACACACACACACACACACACACACACACACACACACACACACCTGGCACCCTGTCACTCACCACTGCCTACTGTTACCCTGTCAGAGAGCTCTCACACACACGTGGCACACACACCTGGCTTCACCCTGTCACTCATCACTGGCTATTGTTACCCTGTTCCCTCTCAGAGAGCTCACACACACACACACACACACACACACTCACCAATGGGTCGCAGCTCTCCGTGCCGTTGATGCCCTGGCAGTCTCCTTGGGTGGCGTTGAGGGCCACCACCTTGTAGACGGGGCCTCCAGAGGTGGCCAGGTACCTGAGCATCGGCCAGCGGTCAAGACAAACAGTGACCTCATGCTTTTCCTACGTCTAACCCACAGCGGTGCAAAAACAAATACATCACACACACAGGGACTGCAGAAACACACATTAGCTGTCAGAAGAGGATACAAGGATGTGATACTCCAATCACAGTCTATCACAGTCTCAATCATAAAACAAACAAAACCAAGGGCACACACATACACACATATACACACACACACACACACAGTATCTGAAGAGGATACAAGGCCGTGATACCCCAGTAGGACACACACACCACCAGCAGGACGAAGGTGATGAGGGGGTAGAGGAGGGTGGACATCATGTGACCCACAGCTCTGAAATGTCAAACACACAGACAGGAGCACCTGTGACACACTGCACACCTGTAGCATAGGTTACAAGCACCTGTGACACACTGCACACCTGTAGCATGGCTCACATGCACCTGTGACACACTGCACACCTGTAGCATGGGTCAGGAGCACCTGTGACACACTGCACACCTGTAGCATATGTAACGTGCACCTGTGGCACACTGCAAACCTGTAGCATAGGTTGCATGCACCTGTGACACACTGCACACCTGTAGCATGGGTCAGGAGCACCTGTGACACACTGCACACCTGTAGCATAGGTTGCATGCACCTGTGACACACTGCACACCTGTAGCATGGGTCAGAAGCACCTGTGACACACTGCACACCTGTAGCATGGCTCAGGAGCACCTGTGACACACTGCACACCTGTAGCATGGCTCAGGAGCACCTGTGACACACTGCACACCTGTAGCATGGGTCAGGAGCACCTGTGACACACTGCACACCTGTAGCATGGGTCAGGAGCACCTGTGACACACTGCACACCTGTAGCATGGGTCAGGAGCACCTTTTTTTTTTTTTTTTTGTGTTATGTCTTCCTCTGTTGTTTACTTAAGAGTTTTTGTTTACTTACTGTCTCCTACTTTTAATATTGTTTTATCCTTGTGTAGTGTCCTTGAGTGTTTTGAAAAGCGCTTTTAAATAAAATGCATTATTATTATTATTATTAGGAGCACCTGTGACACACTGCACACCTGTAGCATGGGTCAGAAGCACCTGTGACACACTGCAAACCTGTAGCATGGGTCAGGAGCACCTGTGAGACACTGCACACCTGTAGCATGGCTCAGGAGCACCTATGACACACTGCACACCTGTAGCATGGGTAACGTGCACCTGTGACACACTGCACACCTGTAGCATAGGTAACGTGCACCTGTGACACACTGCACACCTGTAGCATGGGTTACATGCACCTGTAACACACTGCACACCTGTAGCATGGCTCAGGAGCACCTGTGACACACTGCACACTGTGTACCATGGGTCACCTTCAAGTTGCTCACTGATGAGAAAAGAGGTAAATAACTTTTCAGGTCTCAGCACTTTTGAAGTGTTAAAAGAATAATTAATCCAGGAACCAGATTACAAAATAACCCAAGGACACAGAATGGCGTGACTTGATGGCTGACTTGTTTTTAAGAAAACAGGTATTTTGTTAAGCGACTATTGATGCGTAACGGTATAACACAGTGTCTACGAACATCCCACATAATATTTACATCTATTCACTATAGCTACTTTCTAGTCAGTCCTATGTGCAAATGCAGTTCAGTGTGTGTGTGTGTGTGTGTGTGTGTGTGTGTGTGCGTGTGTGTGTGCGTGTGTAAATGTGCTTTAGTGTGTGTGTGTGTGTGTAAATGTGGTTTTGTGTGTGCGCTCATTTACTTGCTGGCCTCCTTGATGAGGGCGATGGCTATGAGGATCCGAGTGCGCAGGAAGATCAGCGTGAGGAGAATTATGCCCTCAACGATACTCACGATGATCACTGAGAGAGAGAGAGAGAGAGAGAGAGAGAGAGAGAGAGAGAGAGAGAGAGAGAGAGAGAGAGAGAGAGAGAGAGAGAGAGAGAGAGAGAGAGAGAGAGAGAGAGAGAGAGAGAGAGAGAGAGAGAGAGAGAGAGGGAGAGGGAGAGAGGGGGGAGGAGGAAAGAGCAAAACACGAAAGGGGTGAATTCACAAAAAGCACGCCAAGTCATTGTCTGTTAGAGGAAATAATGTCTAGCCTTTTATAAACTTTTAAAATAAAGTATTAAACATTTAAAATATCGCTGAAATGCAAAGGAAACCATTAAAGGGGTGAACTCACAAAAAGCAAGCCATGTGTCTCTGACTTGCAGATAGACTTTTACGTCAGTGGTCAATCCGATGTCCTGGAAGGTGGTCTGGCTGTTCTTCAGCTGATCATACTCCCTCCAGCAGTACCAAATACCTGTGATAAAACACACCCGTTTATTTCTCTGCTCCAAACCTACACTGACATACACAGACCCAGTGTTCAAGAATGCCTAATTTTATCTTTGGTCATAAAACGGATTTGATTTTTGTATTGTTTTACTAAGCCAGTGACAGGTGAATCAGAATCACAAATCTGTGTTTTTACTAATAAAGGGAAGCATTTCACTTGGTTTGAAAAATCTGCACTGCCTGACTTGTGGTTTGAAAAGTTAAATCTGCAAAGAATGCTCTCATGTCACGCTGAGGACAGACTTTTAGAAGAGAAAGGTGATGAGTGTAGTCTACGACCATCTACAGTCTGTGGCCAATCATAAATGACCATCTACAGTGTGTGGCCAATCATAAATGACCATCTACAGTCTGTGGCCAATCATAAATGACCATCTACAGTGTGTGGCCAATCATAAATGACCATCTACAGTGTGTGGCCAATCATAAATGACCATCTACAGTCTGTGGCCAATCATAAATGACCATCTACAGTGTGTGGCCAATCATAAATGACCATCTACAGTGTGTGGCCAATCATAAATGACCATCTACAGTGTGTGGCCAATCATAAATGACCATCTACAGTGTGTGGCCAATCATAAATGACCATCTACGGTGTGTGGCCAATCATAAATGATCAAATAAGATGACTCATCATGGTGTCACTGCATTCCAGCACTAGATGCTGTTACTGTTTGAGTAACACTGGTATGATAAAAGAGTTTTATGAACTTCTTGGAACTCTGCTGCTACTTGTGTTGGCACAGTGGTTACGATGCTACTCGTCTTCATAAGGTTCATGCCTGCATCTTGTGGCTTCTGGGATACACCTACACTTGTCCGTAACACGGTTTTAATGCTCAAATCTTGGGCTTTGTGGCATGCCCATATCTGAAGTGTCCCAATTTGTCCCATGCTGTACCACATGCAACAAATAACAGAATAAGCATGTTCCTTTTTTGTTAATGTGAAGTCCGTGTTGTGGCGTAGTAGTAAATGCGAAGTCTGTAGTACTGGTGTACTGGTACAAAGAAGGGTAGGTAGATGAAACAACAGTTAAAAAAATGTTGGTTAACTATGCATATTCTAAACATTAGCCATCTTTAGAAGGGAATATCTACATATATATACTGCAATATATACTGTTAATAATATGTTGCATATGCATAATGCAGCCTCCTTTTTCTGTTTTTCAATTGTCTTGACATTTGGCCAGCACTCTAAAAGTAAGCAGAAGTTGTCTGAGTGAAGCCTGCTCCTACCCTTATAAACGTTCATAATTTATGACTGAAATGTACAGCATAGCTGTCGCCTCCAGGGTCAGCCCAAGGTCACTGCAGGGTCACCCCAAGGTCACCCCAAGGTCAGCGCTCTTACCAAAGGCCCCAACGGCCAGCAGCCCGATGATGAGGCCCCAGATGAGGATGGGGGCCAGGAAGCGCAGGAGCAGCAGGAAGATCAGGCTCACCAACATGGCGATGAATAGGCCTCTATGAGAGGGGAAACACACCCACACACACACACGCACAAAGACACACACACACACACAAAGACGCACACACATACACACAGAAGTGAGGCAAAGAAAGACGAGAAAGGTCAAAAACTGCATTCTTATACTATACACTGCTGTTGGTGTACTGCCAGGTGGGTTGACTAACACATGCCTGAGTGTGTCATGTACAGGTTTAGCCTGATTCAGGAAACAGGAAACTCTTTAGAACAAAATACCAGAAGCCCAAGATTATGGTTTATGACCTTTCTTCCTTACAACTGACGCAAGGTCATTACAGAGGAAACAACTGCCAAAACAACCCAACATATTATGATGTACTTCAACATGATTTTTACAACTTAGCTCTATTTTTACTAGGGCCGGTTCAAGGTTAAGGTCTTGGCCATAAAATCCCATGTTTAGCCTGATTATCATGGAATGGCCACTAGAGGGCGTGGTGCACCAACAGGAAGCCTACACCACATGGGGTGAGCCACTCACAGGAGGATCCACTGCCATGACGACGCAAAGTCCTCAAAGATGCGCACACCGAGTTCCTTGGCATTGAAGCTCGACACGAGATCACTAGACGAGAGGGGGAAAGGAAGAGATCAAAGCTGTGATACAAATAACAGATGTGGCGGTCTCAATCTCAGGATAGAGTCAAGGCAAAAGTATGAACAACAAAAAATGACGCACAACGACTCAAATCAATATTCAAATCAAATCTATTGATTATAAACATTTATAAACAATCTAATATACTTTCAAACTAAAATGTCTACATAGGCTATATATATATATATATATATATATATATATATATATATATATATATATATACATACACACACACACACACACACATATATTAGTGCAGCAAGCACATATATACTGTATATTAAGCAAGCACAATGTGGACATGTAAAACACATAAGACATTAGCATGTATATCTATGACAGCAGAAACAGAAGTGGAGTATGCGGCACTAGGTAGGAGAGTATCATTTTCAGTTTCCTTTTCTTCTCTAGGGTGCAGTAATCGCAGCACAATGACACTTCTGGAAAACACTACAAGCATTCTACACATTAACCACAATAACACCCAACACAGGAACTGGTTGGGCAGGAAAATAGGCTTCTACTCGCATCATGCTATACACGTTGCTTGGTTGGTGTGGTGAAGTCACACGTTGGAAAGACTATGGCACACCAGGGGTGCCACTAGTAATGTAGGGCCTTATACACACTAAAAATATCATTTTGGGCCCACTTTCTATTGACCTTCAAGGATATGCGGTCACACTTGTGTGACGAGAATGTTGGAAGGGTGAAAGCTCTAAAGAATGTTGTGGTCCATAGAATATAATGTGGAATTTTAGAATCTTTCATTTTTATAGAATCTTACATTGCATTTTTGCTTTAATAAAATGTTCAAACCTCACACCCTTGAAGGCAAACAGCAATAGTAATGATGTCGGCAAAGAGGCCCATGTCAATGCTGGGCCCTAAGTATCTCCCCTAGTGGCGCCCCCTACAGGTCACTACACAGTCTCACAGTCACGCATTGGACTTGCTTAAGGATGCACTACTACAGTAAAATAGCAAAGAGCCCGAAACTTTGCATTGGCATAAAAAAGGTTATTCAAAGTGTGGCCTCTTTGTTATTTTACTAGTACGAACAAGTTGATAATGTTAAACTACTACTACTACTATTACTACTACTACTACTACTACTAGTAGTACATATAGCTATGAAGAGGAGTTCCATGGAGAATATGTGGGATCGGTGACTCTACTACACACAACAGCACTCACTTAGGTTTGGCGCCATCACTGGTGGTAAGAGAGAGGAGAAAAGGTTTGTACATCAACAACACTGTCAAAGCGTGCGTGTGTGTATATGTGTGTGTGTGTGTGTGTGTGTGTGTGTGTATGTGTGTGTGTGTAGGTGTAGGTGTGTGTGTGTGTGTGTGTTGGTGGGTGGAGAAGGGCTGGGAAGTAGGTGTGAGTCTGTAAATATTTGCATACAAACCACCAGCTCATTATTCTGCATGATGTAACCATAAGTAAAAGGCATTTCAGTCATTGCACAGCAAAGGAGAGTCTACGGTACCTGGTGCCTTCCTTGAGGATGTCCACAGTTTGATTGGCTGTCATGCCTCCAATGGAGAAGTTGGTGGGAATGGTGGCGATAGAACCCAAAGAAGGCAAACACCTTCCTAAAACTGCACAAAACAACAACAGGGGGAACCTGATTAGCTCTTTGTGGTGCCACTAGACTGCAAGAAATGTACAAATGTTGTCTTGTGTTTTTCTTGCCAAACTGTTAAAGCACTTTGAGCTGCATCTTGTATAAATTGTGCCATACAAGATTATTATTATTATTGTTGTTGTTGTTATTACTATTAGTATAACATGACTTACAGCACACGTAACAGGTATCTATATGCAATACTGAAACTCAGGCTCATCTGGGTGAGAACAAACCTCCATACCAGTGAGGTGCAAACTGCCTTCAGAGGCTACAGTCCAGTGCCACATATTTGTTCCAGCCATACACGAAATCAGCTGATTATAAGTAGGACCCCTTGAGGGAAATTTATCTTGGCATTTGGCATCCCATCCATTCTGTTGGGATTGTATTGTAGCTTGTGAATACAGAGTGATTTGGAACATGTGGTATTGTATTGTAGCTTGTGAATCCAGAGTGATTTGGAACATGTGGGATTGTATTGTAGCTTGTGAATCCAGAGTGATTTGGAACATGTGGTATTGTATTGTAGCTTGTGAATCCAGAGTGATTTGGAACATGTGGGATTGTATTGTAGCTTGTGAATCCAGAGTGATTTGGAACATGTGGTTTTGAATTGTAGCTTGCGAATGCAGGTTGCCCATCACTGCTCTATAAAAAAACGGCTTACTTGGTGTTGTAGGGGTGTAGAAGAATGGACACAGCTCTTGGTCCTTAATCTGTGTCGGCGTCTAAGAAACAGACAAAAGAGTTTTTGAGCTGAACACATACCAGCCAACCCATTAAAAATAAATATAAAAAAAAACCCAAGATTTTTTCCACTGTCTCTCATGATTTACTCATACATCATCGCCACATTCGTAACTTTCTTATGCAGCACACCTATAAGGCGTGCAATGTGCAAGGTTCACATTGCACAAGCTTAACAAGGATCTCACGTCTGGTTTCTTGTCATGTTTTACTTCCAATTTTCAGATTAAATGTTTAAAAGATTGCAAAATTAATCTATATATCTTTTCTACGTGAGATCACGATCAATGGACATTTGCAACTAGTGGCACAGGAGGTGGTAATGGGAGCTATTGGTGACAGTGACACACTTGTTTTTTACCAACATTGTCAGTTTCAACATTTTACACTAAAACCACTTCACGGGTTCTTTTACAGTGTATCTGAATGTAACAACATGTAACATGTAATGCACTTACACTGCACCTAACACTAACCCTAATCCTTATCCTAATCCTTACCCTAACCCCATGTATGGTACACTGCAAGTACATAATGTAACATTAATGTAACGTTACAAACTTTGTTATACTGTACTTCATGATGTAGATCTGCAGAACTGTAACAGAGACCATGAAATGAAGTGTAACCAAAACACTAAATGACATTTCTGCTGAGCGTGACTGACCAGATGAGTGGTGGCCAGGTCGAACGAGGCGACACAAAGCTCTTGCTGGAAATAGTCTGCGGGTGATGCATCAGGCAGGTAGGCCAGAGGGTTCAGCGCCCAGAAAGTTTGGGGACACTGTGATACACACACCTGAACCCAAGGTAGACAGACACTGTCATCGGCATCTTCATCATCATTATTGTTATCTTTACCATCATCATCATCATCATCATCATCATCATCATCATCATCATCTTCTCAGAACACTCTAGAAATTGGTCAATTTATGGTAATATTGTTTAAAAGGTTGCCCCAGTACAATAGTCAATAAATATAAATCAGTGTTACATGACTAAATGAGTACCTCTGAAGGTAAATCAAATCATTTCAATTTAAAGTAAAGTATAATTTTGCTGAGTTGTCTGAAACATTAAAACTAGAAAAGCACTCAGAGAGCACAGACCTCCACCAGGGCAGCTCAGATCACCACCAAAATCACTTTTAAAGTTTGCCCATTTTTGACCTACCCTGAAGATTTTATCAAAATGCATCCATAGCTTTTTAAGGTTATGATGCCAGACCGACTTGAATGCGAAATTCAATGTAGCGTCACAGGTAGTATGGGTGGGCCCAGGCTACAGGGAAACTGCACACTAAAGCCCATGGACATGTGACCCCTATGAAAACATTTCTCTAAATGTTGTGGCAAGGGTCATGCCTTTAACACACACATATCAGATCAGCAGTGTCTTAGAGCAGCTCATAGAGCCACAAGCTCCATCATCAGTCACTAGGTTATCTGACACAGATGCTTACAGAGAGCTATCTATGTAAAGTGTATGGAAATACACAGTGGTTTGGCTTAGTCGTCCAACACAGATAAAGCCTGGGACTAAAAGCTTTTTTTCAATGAGAACTTTGACGTGACTTGTTTCTACATAGTTCATGTACACATATATTTTGACACCACAGGGTGTGTGTGTGTGTGTTTCTGACTAAAACCTATTTGTGCACACCATAGGGGGGTAGGTGTGTGCGTGTGTGTGTGTGTGTGTGTGTGTGCGTGTGTGCACTGTAACAGTGTGCAGATCTCTTTTTTTTTGATCATCAGGCGCCTGTTAAAATGTGTTAAATGTTAAAATGTGTCAGGCTGTGCCCCCTGTCTCTGTGGAGGCTGTATGACGCCGTAGGGGGAGAGAAACCATACCTGAGTGGTGGGACACTGAAGGCCGTTGAGGGTGGCGGCCATGATGTTTGTACCTATGGCACACTTGAGGATGTCGAAGTAGAAGACATTGGGCTTGCCCCTGTGGGAGGAGGAGAGGGGAGGAGGAGTAGGAGGGGGAGGAGGAGAGGGGAGGAGAGGAGGAGGAGGAGGAGGAGAGGTGGAGAGAAAGATGGGAGGTGGGGGAGGAGGAGGTGAAAAGGCAAGAAGGAGGAGGTGGTGAGGAGAAGGAGAGGAGGAGAGGGAGGGAGGAAAAGAAGGTGGAGGAGGACGAGGAGCGGCGGAGAGAAGGAGAAGGAGATGGGGGGTGGGAGGAGGTGAAGAGACAGGGAGAAGGAGGAGAGGAGGAGGAAGGGAAGAAGGTGGAGGGGAGAGGGGAGGAGAAGACGGAGGGGGAGGAGGTGGAGGGGAGGAGGTCAAGTAAATAGAGAGGTGGGAGAGGAGGAGGTAAAGAGGCAAGAAGGAGGAGAGGAGAGGAGGAGGAGAGGAGAGGAGGAGGAGAGGAAGGTGGAGGAGGCGGAGGAGAGGCAGGAAGAAGGAGGAGGAGAGGCGGGGAGAAAGAGGGAGTGAGTCAACACTTGGAGACATCTGAGTCATGACCTGCTATGCACTGTAGTCAGGACCAGCTATGCACTGTAGTCAGATCTGAGTCATGACCAGCTATGCACTGTAGTCAGGACCAGCTATGCACTGTAGTCAGGACCAGCTATGCATCTGAGTCATGACCAGCTATGCACTGTAGTCAGGACCAGCTATGCACTGTAGTCAGGACCAGCTATGCACTGTAGTCAGGACCAGCTATGCACTGTAGTCAGGACCAGCTATGCACTGTAGTCAGGACCAGCTATGCACTGTAGTCAGGACCAGCTATGCACTGTAGTCAGGACCAGCTATGCATCTGAGTCATGACCAGCTATGCACTGTAGTCAGGACCAGCTATGCACTGTAGTCAGGACCAGCTATGCACTGTAGTCAGGACCAGCTATGCACTGTAGTCAGGACCAGCTATGCACTGTAGTCAGGACCAGCTATGCATCTGAGTCATGACCAGCTATGCACTGTAGTCAGGACCAGCTATGCACTGTAGTCAGGACCAGCTATGCACTGTAGTCAGGACCAGCTATGCACTGTAGTCAGGACAAATACAACAGGAACTAATTGGTCCCGATAAAATACACAAAAACATGAAGTGAAAAAGAAAATTCACTTTTCATGGACGCACAAACTGATAATTTGCATCATGTACAGAAATGCGCACACACACACACGCGCACATGCAAATACACAAACACACACATACCACAAATGGAATACAAATTCTACAAACACACAAGGTAAGGTCAACTCATGCAAAATAGCCCGACGGCTGATATTTTTTCATACGACAACACATGCACGCCCAGTACTGCATTCAAAGAGACAGGAAGTGCCTTACTCGTTCGGCCCTATGCCACAAAGAGACAGGAAGTGCCTTACTCATTCGGCCCTATGCCACAAAGAGACAGGAAGTGCCTTACTCATTCGGCCCTATGCCACAAAGAGACAGGAAGTGCCTTACTCGTTCGGCCCTATGCCACAAAACATCCCGGTGGAATTCCTCGGGTAGAGAACATGCCGTGGATCTCCATACAGCCAGGCTAAGTCGAGGGGAGAGGGAGAGGGGACACAGAAGCATATTTAGTGGTGTTTATGTGTACATTATAACGCAAACACAGCAGGGAATCTCGCTGCACAGTCGATGCATTAAAACTGAGTTGTTGGAAAGTTTATGCCTTTCACCACGTTTTTGAGACACAGACATAATAATATGGCATATATGGCATAATATGGCATAATATGGTGGGACTGAAGCCCTGAAACCCGAGGTAGCTCTACAATCCAAAAAAAAAACAAAACTTTACAAGACACCATATTTGCACAGCGTCAACAAGAATAAAAAATGTCCCACAGTTCTTTGGAATACCTGGTCTGAACACACAAAAGCATGAGAAGCAGTAGGAGCAAAGGCAAACAGGAAGTGATATTTTACACAGGGACAGCACACGGAGTATAACCTCACTACTTGTGAAATTGTATCTGTTTTTTAAGAGCACAGAGAGGTCTGTGTGGATCTGTTGTCTATGCGTTAGGAGGAAGTAGTAGTTACTTTAGAGCCAGCGCGTCACAGACGACTGTTTGCTGAACATTAGCCTAAGCTGCATGTGCCCCGTCATCAGAGTCAGCCTGTGTATGAGCTCACACAGGGGTGAGAAAGAAAGAAAGAAAGAAAGAAAGAAAGAAAGAAAGAAAGAAAGAAAGAAAGAAAGAAAGAAAGAAAGAAAGAAAGAAAGAAAGAAAGAAAGAAAGAAAGACAAACAGGCAGACAGACAGACAGACAGACAGACAGACAGACAGAAAGAAAGACAGAAAAACAGAAAGAAGCAAAGAAAGAAAAAAAGAAAGAAAGCAAGAAAGAAAAACAGAGACAGACAGAATGAGAGATTTAGTAGTAAAAGAGAAGTGAAAATTGTATGGGTATATTTGTATTTTTTAATGTATTTGTGGTTAAAGTTCAAAGGCTTAGGTTATCTATGACAAACACGGTTTAAAGAGGATTGGGAAATACTGTCATTGATTTCCAGTTTCTCAACACAATATATTACACCCATATTTTAGACCCACAATAGCCACTCTCCATGCATGTGTCTTAAGGTTGTGTGGATTAAGGTCTCTGTACTCTCATTAAGCAAATTTTCACTCTAAAATAATTAATAGACACTGGTGTGAACACAGTAGTCACACTGTAGTCCACATAAGTACCTATAGTGCTAAAATATATTAGATTAAATAATAGATTAAACTATTTACAAGACATTCACACGTCCTTATTTGTGTTCAAGGTATACAGTTAACAACAGCATATACTAGCAACAAAAATCTTTGATCACTGTGGGTGCATCCGTTTTAGTAACATTTTATTTTAATGGTTCCTTTTACAGTGTATCTAAATGTAACAACATGTAATATTATGTACTTACATTGACTGTAGATCTTACATTTTATGTACTTACATAGATAACTAACCCTAACCCTATGATACAGTGTACATAATGTTACATACTGTTACAAAAAACATTGTTACACTATACTTCATTAAAATCAAATGTACTGTAAATGTGTTTTTCAATGACATACCGGTTGTACCTGTTTTACTGGCTACAGTCTACTTTGTATGGCTCTATACAGTGTTTTAAAAAAACTAGGCCTCAGGCCAAACTTCCCTGCAGGCTTCTGCAGTCTTGACCTTCAGCAGTCAGTGCTGATTGGAGGACTGAAGTCATTGTAGCACTGGCAGGAAAAAATGACCAGTCAGGTTTGCTGTGTAAAACCATGGACTGTATATACAGTCATTGGGTGAAACCAATGAAACAAGAGCAAGGGTGCTTGCTAGACACACAAACCCATTTTAATGGGAAAACCACAGATAAGCTGACGTCTCAGTCAGTCAGACCTTCTGTGGTTTTTCCATTGAAAGTGGTTTGTCTGTCTAGTAAGCAAAGTTGTGCTTTTTGTTTGCTTTATCCAAGTTGTAGTCAGTGATAAAACGGCACCTGAAGCGAAATTGTCTTTTATTCGAACTACAGAGATGCACTGTTCCTCCAAACTTACTTAGGGCGGTTATAGCCCAAAGTTATAGGCGGCAAAGTGAATTCAGAAGTGCCTTTCACCCAGTTTCAAGTTGATCAACCACTGGAACGATTTTGGAAACATTATTTTATGGTTGAAAAACTACTTAGTGTTGCTTTAAGAGTCATAACAAACAGACAGACAGTCGGAGGAGGATAACCAGGACTGTGATCCTGTGGTGTCAGCAATGCGGCCAGGCAACACTGCCACAGCTGAACATTAAAACATTAAAACAGGAACATTAAAAGCTGAGTGACATAAAGATGAAAGAGAGAGAGAGAGAGAGAGAGAGAGAGAGCACTGAAAACAGAGAGCGAGAACAGGGAGATGAGAGAGAGACACAGAGAGACAGAACAACAGAGAGACAATGAAAGAGAGAGAACAGAGAGATGGTGCAACAGAGGATAAGTTAGGAAAACTCCATTACCCAGAAGGCCCACTACCAGGTATCCGGCAAGGACCAGCATGAACAGCACACAGCATATGATATCTGTGCAGCTCCTGAAGGGGGAGGGAGTGGTGGGGGCAGGGAGAGAGGGGGGTGGGGGGCAGGTAGGGAGGTACATTTAAGGCAAAACAGGAGCAAACACAATATACAGGCTTCCCAATCAGTAGGACTAAAGTAACACAAAACTTAACACAAACTAACACAACCTAACTTTTAACACAAAACTATTCTAATAAAAAATGAATTAAATGTCTAATTGCACTTTTGTAGTTTGCGATGCACTTTGTGATGACAAGCCACACACCTGTTGTGAATAGGTCCATTGAATGTTGGGTCATACTTTGCTGCCTCCCCTGAAACAAAGGAAGAAACATTTTTCAAATCCTGACTGGTGAAATAATCACCTCTGTTTATAAATATGACATTAGTAAACATTTATAAATGTGATACTGGCACTGATCTGTAACTGTGTAATGTCAATACAAAAATGTGTGTGTGTGTGTGGGGGGGGGGGGGGGGGGGGCAAAGAGAGACAGAATGAGGGGGGAAGAGAGAAAGGGAGAAAAAGAGAGAAAAAGAAAGAGACAGACAGGGAGAAGAAGGGAAGGCGAGAGAGGGAGGAACAGAAAGATCTGTAATTGTATAACATCAATATAAACAACAACATGAAGTTAAATACGTGCAAATAAACAGGCTAACGTTTCGGGTAGCAAAGTATGCTGAAACAGGAAGGAGCATTTTAACAGGTGTTTGTTTTCAGGGAGGGAGGGATTGTTGCGTGGCAGCTATAATGGGTTTGTTGGCATGTAGGTTAGTTAGTCGAAGGCTAATGAGTAACAGAGAAGGCACAGCTTTAAGGAAACACAGACTGACCCAAGGCACTCAGTGAGTGATAGCTTGAAAGGTGTACTTCCATCCTGTTTTCATTAATTTTGCGGTGGTCTCTAGTATTAACGAATGCCCTGTGAGCCGGTTTTGGTGAAAAAATGCTTTAGTGCTTCTGTTTCAGGCTGTTCTAGTTTGGTGGAGGAGATGGGGCAGGGAGAATGACAGGTTCTCGGCTATGCTAGTCACAGGCTGCAATCATTTGAAGCCCATTTGGTCATAGCGAACCAAATAGAAGATCTAAACGCTCTACACAAACAGAGAGTGCCACAGAGAGTGAGGCAGAGAAATAAAAAAAGAGAGAGTCAGCGAAAGGGAGAGAGAGAAGAGGGGAGCCAGAGGAAGGATAAGGTGGAGAGACAGAGAAAAAAGTGTGAGAGAGAGAGAGAAATAAGAGGAGAGTCAGAGGGAGGAAGGATGGGGGCAGAGAGGGTGTTGAGAGATAACAGAGTAACAGAGAGAGAGAGAGAGAGAGCGAGAGACAGAGAGTGAAAGCCCATAATATTCTCTCTGGGGTAGAATGGGAGTAATTTGAATGCCATTTGAATTCTAAGATGGCGGAAACACTGTGGGGCTAATGTTGGTTCTACTTATCCTCATTTTACTACTACTTCACCTATATACATACATAAACCCCTTCACACAGCACACCCCCTCACCTAAACCTCTTCACACAGCACACCCCCTCACCTAAACCTCCTCACACAGCACCCACCACCCCTCACCTAAACATCCTCACACAGCACCGACCCCCTCACCTAAACCTCCTCACACAGCACCCACCCCCCCCTCACCTAAACATCCTCACACAGCACCGACCCCCTCACCTAAACCTCCTCACACAGCACCCACCCTGCCTCACCTAAACCTCTTCACTCAGCGCACCCCCTCACCTAAACGGCTTCACACAGCACGCCACTCACCTAAACCTTTTCACACAGCTCCCACCCCTCCCCCACCTAAACCTCTTCACACAGCACCCCCCCCCCCCCCCCCCCACCTAAACCTCCTCACACAGCATCCCCGCTCACTAAACCTGCACCACCAGGTGCCTGTATTTCTGCTTTTCACTTAGGCATTTTCCATCATCTACTTTCCACACACACACCACACACACACCACACACACACCACACACACACCACACACACACACCACACACACACGGCCCCATTTCAGACAAGTTTGTGGAGTTTTATCTGTGGGAAGGGTAGACTTTTAAACATCAGCATATATGTAGGCTAAGGCTAGTAGTATACACCTGATCTACAGCTGTACACAATGCACCCACCAACAGCTGTAAAGGACAGCATACAATGTGGAAAAGGAGTATTTACATTTAAATTCAAAACAAATAACACACCTAAAACTGACCCTCGGGGCTTTCTGTGTTTGCTGCAATGGGGGAAAAAAAAAAGCTGATAAGGTTTTAGGGTCATCGAAGGCCATGTAAATGGTCAACTCTTGATTAAAAATGTCACCAAACAACTTTAATCCATCTGCACCACCTATGTCAAGGGGATCAATCTTATCTACCCTACAATGTTTATATGATTTTGAAGTCAAACAGATAGCCAATATGGTGAAAGTTCCTATAAGGGTGGTTTTGCTGGGTTATGTTTGAATCTGCACCAAAAGAGATAAATACACTTTAAATAATCTCTCTCCATAAATAATCACTCTGATCTGTACTGCAAGAAAAAAAAGACTTTTCAGTCTAGAGGATAAACTTTTCAGTGTAGAGGATGTCTGGGAAACCACTATGAAGGTGACTGATGATAAGCTGGCGGAGCTGTTAGAATGCGTCCTCTGCGAAACCGGTTTCTCCACCTGTGACAAGTGCGGTCCGGGTCACATTTCAGCATAGCACACAGACATCGTTTGTTAGAATAATCACCTTGACATGTGCAGCTCCTTCTTTTTACAGCTCACTCGTCTGAATCCCACAAAACTTTGAACCTAAACTGAGTTGTGACGCATTTTAACGGCTTTTGCTACATCTGGGGTTGTTAAAATAAAAGATATTGTGGTTTACATTTTACCAGAAAGCCAAAGCAGAGAGTTGGGCAAGTCTGTGTACTGGGTTGTGCAATTCAAATAGCTATCCATTTCCCCTATTCACACACAAATCATATTCGTTTGTGTGTGTGTTTTTGAGAGTTAGTGCACAACAGACAGAGTATGTCTGCTTGTGAGAGACAAGCAAGCTTCAGGTAACAGTTTAAAACTGCAAATTTATGACCACAAAAGTCAATGCATTTACAGAGATGCTTGACTTCGACAGAGCACAACATCAAAAATGGCTAGTTCTTCTCCAAGTTTAATCAGTCGAATGTTTAGACTAACAATCAACATCAGCAATTTCCCTGCATCTCCTACTCTACCCAGTGTGCCCTATGCATGTGGCAATAAATATCCTTTTCTCCTTGTATCCTTGTAAGTTTAGTGCACGCCACAAGCCCAATCACAGCAGATGAAGAACGCTGGAGCACCCATGCCCAGCTCTGAGACACTTCACAGCTGTGCTGTGAGTATAGGCTATATCCAAAGCCAGCAATGAGTAGCATCTCTTGTTCCACATACATTCATTATTATTATGATTTATTTTTATTTTTTTTAGAAATCTCCTCTGTGATTAGTTTCTCATAATAAGCTCACTGCACAATTACACCCATTCATGTCCCATTGAAATTAATAGTAGAACACGCAGATTGGTGTCATAATAGGCTACAATGCTTCACAGATGTTAAAGCGAAAGCTGTGGAGAAAATCCATTTTCACTGTTCCCAGGCTGAAAACATGTAAGAAAGAAGAATCACTGGAGTCCTCGAGTCATGCAAAGTTAGCTAGTCAGATAACTTTGCCAACAGTGCTAATTAGCTTACTTAGCGAATGTTTGCTAACATTTATGCTAATAATAGTAATTAGATAACTATGTTAACTAGCCAACTGTGCTAACAGCATTACTCAGCTAACTGAGTAAATATTTTTAGCAGTTATGCTTACAATACTAACTATGGTAAAATGCTAAGTAATTAACCGTGCCAACATTGTTACTTAGCTAACCTAGCTGATGTTTGTTAGCAGTCATGCTAACAATGTTAGGTATGCTAACTATGGTAACAGTGTTACTTCGTTAACTTAGCTAATATTTAGTAGCTTATACTAACAATGCTAACTATGTTAACAATGCTAAGTAGGCCTGGTCAACTGATCAATGTTAGAGGTATGTAACCTTTGAACTGCACGTCCAGTTTTCAAAAACTTGGTTATCACTGGAATCCTTGGGTCACGCCACGTTAGCTAATCAGCTAACTTTTTTAACAGTGCTAATTAGCTTACATAGCTAATGTTTGCTAGCATCTATGCTAGCAATGCTAATTAGCTAACTATGTTAACGAGCTAACTGTGCTAACAGCATTACTCAACTAAGTTAGCTATAATGTTTGTTAACAGTTATTCTCATAGAGCTGCAGTAAAACACTGGAGCGGACACGGCATTGGCTGACCACACCGGAAAATGTCCGACGCGGCCGCCATCTTGCGAGGGGAATCATGTGCTAGGCACTCAATGTAAATAAGCGTAGAATGGACCCACCTCTGTCAAAAATCAGCTTTGTTCTGTGAAACTATCCACCGACACACTATACAATGATGATATTTGAAATGCCTGAAATTTGCTAAGTTATGATATATTGCAACCTAGAATAGATAGGCTTGTATGCTATGAAGCTTTACCAGAGCAGACCAGCAGCAATCAAGTAGACCTAAGCTTAGGTCGGATATCATGGATATGGCCTTATGGGGATAGGATTAGTAAGCCTAGGCTAAGACTTAAATAAGTAAGCTTCACTGGTCTACTTTTAGGCAGGATGCCAGGCTGTTTCATTGTCTGTATGAGTCAGGTTATGGTCTACTGGTCCCGCTAGATCTACTTAGTTGCTGCTTTTTCATCCGATAATGCTAGGCCTATGCTACATGTAGCTATCACTGGCTATAGTAGGCCTACTGCTATAGTATGCGGCTATCTATACAGGGAATTTATAACAGTTTGCTGACTTTAGCTTCATTTCACAGAAAAAATATGACCTGTCATTAGTATAAAATGACACGTACAGATCAACAATGAATATACTAGCTAATATACTCAGCACTGCGAGGGCTAGGATTCCCGGTCGGCAATACAGCCGCAAGATGGCGGCCACGATTGCCATGAGCAGTGCGCTGTGTCCGCTCTAGTGTTTTACTGCAGCTCTATGGTATGCACAACTAATTTGTCATCATTTTGCCACTAGTTGTAATTAGCAAAAAATATGTTTGAACTGAATGACTGAAGTGCACTGAGCATGGCACTGTCCCCGACACACTGCTCCCCGGGCACTGTTGTCATGACCTGTCCCTTGCTCATATGTATGATGGGTTAAATGCAGAGGTTGAATTTCATTTGGTGTGCTGTGTGATCACAATGACAAAGGGGAATCATTTTTTTCACTTTCTTTTTATATTGTGGGCTGTTGTTTGTTCCACTGCCTGGGCTGATACAGTGAAATACAGCTCGCTTTGTCACAGCCTGTGATTGATGTTTACCTCATCTGCCTCCCCACACTAATGCTTAACAGAGTGGAGTGGAGCATAACAATCCCTCAACAGTAGAAGATGGGATTGAGGAGAGGACGGGCGATAGACGTCTTCAGAAATCTTTATGTACATTACTTTACTTATAATCGAAGCACTAAGAATTTAGCTGTATTTTTTCAAAGAGGCACCTTTTTGGAGAGTGTGTCTTGAACCTGAACACATCAACATACTTTGACAAGAGAGAAAGGTCAGACTTTTCATTTTTTCACTATCAACCCAACAATAAGCCTCACAGCCTTATCCTCCTAATACAGGCCTAAGCCTGGAAAGCTTTTATGAATAGAATACTTGTTAAAATTTTATTTTGGTAAGTGTTTAAAACCTTCCTTTGTAACTGTGCATAGAGACGTGTCCTGCTGTGAAACTCTCTGACTGAAGCCTAAATGTTGTGGACTGGTCCTTACGGCTGGACTGGTCCCACACTATGTTGTGCTGTCTCAGTCACACAGCAAACTTGTGGGCAAGAAGTGTTCCTTAGGCCATGTCCACATCCTGTTCGATTTCCCTGTCATATGCAGATGACAAGCAAATAATGACAAAACCTCGTCAACAAAAAAAAAAAAAACACTGCGGCGCTAAGGTAAACATCTGTACGTAAGCTGTGATGGAAATGTGATTACTTTCCTCAAAGTTAAATGACCACGGACTATTTTAGAGACAGACTATTTTATCACAGAGTATTAAAGACGCAAAAAGGGACATGAGCATGCAAAACATCCCAGATTTATACACTTTTTTCTCAATGTAACAAAACTACCAACAGCTAGAGGGCTACCCTCACGATTATTTCCTAACTACACACAGCACCTGGCAACTGCTCTTGACCAAGCATCGTTGTTATCGTGGCCCCAATGAAGTC
This sequence comes from Coilia nasus, assembly GCA_027475355.1. Taxonomy (NCBI): domain Eukaryota; kingdom Metazoa; phylum Chordata; class Actinopteri; order Clupeiformes; family Engraulidae; genus Coilia; species Coilia nasus. The sequence continues at coordinate 28,027,643 of CM050201.1, forward strand.
TCGTAGTCTACTTCATACCTCACTTAGCTTATTTTAGGTAGGAAAACGCATTTCAGCTGAGACAGATCGAACCCCTGGTCTGCTTGTTGAACCAGTGCCTTATTAACTTAGCAGTAACTCACCATATTCCGAGTTTTCTGTTTTCTCCTCAGGTTTGTCTTTCCCCATTGACACGTTCAATTTCCTCGGATGTCTCTCCGCTCCTCTGGAACGTAAACTGTCTTTATAGCATGGGATAAAAGACACAAGGCAAACGAGGCTTGAGAAACAGAGCTGTTGTCAGGCTGAGAGACAACCAATCTCTTCAAGTTACTCCCTGCGCTCGTTAATTATGACGCACCTGCTTAGTGGTGCGCACCTTGGGAAGAGGTTCCGCCCACGAACGCGAGCTCTCAGCGAGCGCAGGAAAACAGGGCTGGTGTCATTAGCCTGTTCGCCACCTGGCGGGCAAACGTGTGGGTCTTTCTACGAAGTACCAATTCAATACTGCAAAGTGCCAATATGACTCGGGCAAAATAAATAAATAAATTCCGAGTGTTGTGCCCGAGGTACAAGGCTGAAAATCAACCATTGCTGCGAGTGACGACGTTTTACAATCAAGCATTGACTACTCAGAGTTTATTAAGATTATTCACGAGTCATGACCTGGCACCTAAGATTTTCTCAAGTGATTGCTAAGACATTAGGGGCCATTAGCAACACCAAAATATATGATAGACGGGTATTCGTTTACCTTTCATTCTCCCCATTCCTGAGAAACGCCAGTCAAATGGCCGACGTGTATGGACTAAGTGGAAAACAGGCTTTTTGGGAGGCATTTTGCTTATTTTAACCCGTCTCTGAAACCGCAGGAAAACACTACCTGTTGGTATTGGCTTACTTTAGCCTGTAATTAAAGATTACAACAAAAACAGAACAAGGCTATGTCAAATATTTATTACATGGAAAAAAAACTAAACAAAAAAGTATACAGTAACATAATAAAACAAAGATATAAAATCAGGACAGCCCTAAAATTAGCCAACTAAAAATCTACACACTCACTTCACGGGAAGGTGAAATGGACCATTTGAGAAGTTCTATTCAAGTCGTATGGCACAACAACAGGGCTGGAATGCGAAGAGCGCACCACTCTTCAGAGTTCTTCCTCTTTTAGTGCACAAAGTCTCATCAATCCAACATGATGACCCAAGAAGATGATGTTTTTTTTTGATGACTTTACAGTACCAACGTACTGTTGTAAGTTTAACAAAAATGCACATTTACATAGAAAAACAAAACTAGAAAACAGAACAATCGTTTCATGATGATATCAACACAACGCTCTCGTGTGCTTTGGTGTTCCATCAGCATAACTGTGTCTGAGGCAGTTGGCAGGTCAGTCAGTCAGTCAGTCAGTCATTCATCGGTGAGGGAACAGAGTGCCTCCCAAACACAGCTGTAGTGCCCAGCAGGTGTAACGACACCAGAGAAGAGTCAGAGGACGATGGCGGATGAAAGGAGGGTGAAAAGCATGCATCTCCAGCAGGCCTCAAAAAAGGCCTAGGAGTTTCCCAGCACAGTCATCCCAGGGTCGGCGCTCGAGTCTGGGCAGGCCTCCAGGCGAGCGAGCCGGCTCTGCTCCAGGGCGATGGCCTCGGCCGAGTGCTTGCACTTCTCCGAGCCACACTGGCAGGTGAAGTACTTGCTCTTGATGTCCCAGAATCGGTCCCCGTAGTCAAACCTGAACACAGAGCAACATCCGCCATTTACAGTAACAATCAGCAAATTCACTGCATGTCCTACTCTACCCAGCACGTCTATGCATGTGACCAGGCCTGCCAATAGGGGGGGACAAACAGGTATCTTGTCCCGGACCCAAGGAAAGGGGGGCCCAGAACTGGTCCCTCCTTACATTATGGAATATGGAGGGGGGGCCCCCCATCAGATTATCTTCTCCCGGGCCCAGCCAAGACTGTCACTGCGGTTTCACACTGTAGCGTCAAAGCCGCGCTGCAAAACGTTCTGCCTGTGCTGAATGGGATGCTTCCGGTGGGCGTATTCAATTATCGATGTAAACAGAGAGCCAACGGAGGTTTCTCCCGCTGCGCCCCCATGCCCGTATTTGATTGGTTTACCGCCTTGGCGTCGCGTCAAGAAGTTCAGCTCAGCTCAACTTCTTGACGCGACACCACTGATGAACGCGACGCTTACGCGATCCCAAGATGCTTTGAGAGGCGTTGCACGCCTCTCGTTGAAAATGAATGGTAGAACGTTGTGAAGCGTGTCGTTGACGCTACAGTGTGAAACCATGGTCAGTGGGCCTGCATGTGACAAAAAAAAACACCATATCTAATAGAACTGCACTGCTTCAATGGCATCATCCTGTTTGCAGCTTCATTAGTTAACATCAAAGGACTGCAGGGGTAAAACACTAACCTGTGTGGCTAAATGTGCATGTACATTTACACTGCCTATTGCAATAAGCAGGAGCAGAATTGTGGGGTTTCCTCTATGAGGGTAACTTAATTTATTCCCATTTATTAACAAGCATTGTGTACATCTTCATTAGTGAGTCTGTGTAGCTGCTACAGAGTGTGTGTGTGTGTGTGTGTGTGTGTGTGTAACTATTGAGATGCAATGTTTTGCCAACACACACACCATCTGTTTTACTATAATATATATATCTTTACTTGCTGTTCCGACCCCAAGGTCAGATTGGTCTCGCTTATGTTCAGTAATTGGCTCCCATAGGCATACTAGCGTTCTCTGTTGGCGTCACTGGTCCGCTAGAGAGCTCTTTCGTATGACACCAAGATCCTGTGATGTCATGTGGGGCAGATATACATTACATCAGGTCAATTGAGCAATTGCCATCTGTGCCCTGCCGAGGCACCGTGTTCTCAAAACAACACCTTATGATTCAGCCAAATTAGTCACGGATGCTCGTCCCAACATATGGTCAACATGCCAATATGGAAGGTCCTGCAGACACCTACCCAGGTCCTGTCCCGTGTAGTTGTAATAGTAACTGAATGGCAGACAGCATTAGTTTCACTGATTACTACTGCAGTAATGTGATTACTCCAGCTCCTGTCCCATGTAGATGTAATCGTACCTGATTACTAGTGCAGTAATATGTGATTACCCCGGGTCCTGTCCCATGTAGATGTAATCGTACCTGATTACTAGTGCAGTAATGTGTGATTACCCCAGCTCCTGGCCTGTGTAGTTGTAATAGTAACTGAATGACAGACAGCATTAGTTTTACTGATTACTAGTGCAGTAGTATGTGATAACCCCAGCTCCTGGCCCATGCAGATGTAATAGTAACTGATTACTAGTGCAGTAATATGTGATTACTCCAGCTCCTGGCCATGCAGATGTAATAGTAACTGATTACTAGTGCAGTAATGTGTGATTACCCCGGGTCCTGTCCCATGTAGATGTAATCGTACCTGATTACTAGTGCAGTAATGTGTGATTACCCCGGGTCCTGTCCCATGTAGATGTAATCGTACCTGATTACTAGTGCAGTAATGTGTGATTACCCCAGCTCCTGGCCTGTGTAGTTGTAATAGTAACTGAATGACAGACAGCATTAGTTTTACTGATTACTAGTGCAGTAGTATGTGATAACCCCAGCTCCTGGCCCATGCAGATGTAATAGTAACTGATTACTAGTGCAGTAATATGTGATTACTCCAGCTCCTGGCCATGCAGATGTAATAGTAACTGATTACTAGTGCAGTAATATGTGATTACTCCAGCTCCTGGCCATGCACATGTAATAGTAACTGATTACTAGTGCAGTAATATGTGATTACTCCAGCTCCTGGCCATGCACATGTAATAGTAACTGATTACTAGTGCAGTAATATGTGATTACTCCAGCTCCTGGCCCGTGTAGATGTAATAGTTACTGATTACTAGTGCAGTAATATATGATTAGACACCAACCAGCCCATGTAGATGTAATAGTAACTGATTACTAGTGCAGTAATATATGATTAGACACCAACCAGCCCATGTAGATGTAATAGTAACTGATTACTAGTGCAGTAACACATGATTACCCCAGCTCCTGGCCCATGTAGATGTAATAGTAACTGATTACTAGTGCTTTAATATGTGATTACTCCAGCTCCTGGCCCATGCAGATGTAATAGTAACTGATTACTAGTGCAGTAATATATGATTAGACACCAACCAGCCCATGTAGATGTAATAGTAACTGATAACTAGTGCAGTAACACATGATTACCCCAGCTCCTGGCCAGTGTAGATGTCTCGGGAGCTGAAGAAGGCGATGCGGGGGAAGCGCAGGTCCTGATGCAGCATGAACACGCGGACCGGGATGATGTTCGGGTCGCACAGGTGGTTGATGAAGCGGCTGATGTTGCCGTAGTAACGGGCGTCTATGCAGTACACCTCTCCATCCTGGAGGGGAAAAAACACACAACATTAAAGACGGCCATTGTCTGTAAGGAAGCAACATGAGAAGGACTCACAGCTGTGAATAAATAGAATCTAAACGAGACAGGAAAGGATAAACAAAATGGCTGAAGATAAGGAAACAGAAGTGAAAATAGCCGTGAGAGTAATCTCTGACTGACAGTATCAGGTGTTCACCTTATTGTCCAGGTCAAACAGGTAGGAGTCGTCTTCTCTCACATCTGCTTCTGCGTCGGAGATCAGTTCTCCCACATACCTGGGGAGACAGATACAGATGTTAGTTCTCCGACACACCTGGGGAGACCGGTACAAAATAAACCAGCACACACACTAAAAATACACCTCCAGGAAGTGTTCTGAACACTCTATCGCTTGTGTTGAAAGCTTGGAAGCTTCTGTAATAACATAAGCACACACACACGGCACCTGGGTAGACTGACACACATACAAACAAATAAAATCTCTCTCTCACACACACACACACACACACTTACTCGCAGATGAAGCTGCCTTGTGGTATGTCCTGCAGGGCTCTGACACCCCACCCCATCTTCTCTGTCCGGTAGAGCTGCAAACGAACCCTGAGACAAACACACACACACACACGGTTAGTGCCACAACAAGGGCAATAACACAACTACAGACCGTCTCCTGAGTAATTTGTCAGTAGGTTGATCCAACAAAACAAAAGTAGTCAAGTATAGTCGTCAATATATTGTCAAATCATTTTATATTTTATATATATATATTTTATATTTATACATTTGTATATATATTTTATATATATACATTTTATATTATATATATATATATATATATAATATACACACACTATATATATATATATATATATAGTTAATAAAAAAAACAACAGAATTGCCCCAAAGTGCTTTACAACACAAGCATGAAAATAAAACAGGAAAAACCATAAAACAAATACCATAAAATGTTATTGTGAGATTATGAGATTAACAAATAAATAAATACATTGTGTATAATGAGATTAACAAATAAAAAATAAGTGGATATAGATTAGCAACATGAAAAGGATGAGGACGCACTTGATGCCGGCCTGGACGACTCTGTTCTTGCAGGAGCGGTGGCAGGAGCACGCCAGGTTGCACTCGAAGATCAGAGGCGGCTCGATCTTATTAAACTCCTGCAGTAGCCGCTGGTCCTGGGCATTGGAACAAACACAGAACATGGCGAGTGGTCCTTGAGTTTTTTTTTTTTTTTTTTTTTTTTTAAGAGAGAGGGAAGTGGTCCACAGTCTAAAAAACTTCATTTTGAAAAAACTTCTATTGAACTGGGCTTCTAAGAGACAGCATTTTCTCACATTCTCATTAAATTCTTTAGAATTTACCTCAACCAGTAAGAGACTGTTAATTGCAATGCTACGACTAATGAATGCCATTTATTTATAGTACATTTACACACACACACACACACATACACACACACACACGGCTGCTGTACTGACCTTGTCGTACCAGCATCTTATGCTGAGCTGGCCACACAGGCAGTTACTGGAGGAGCAGTCATCAGTGCAACTGCAATGCTGCAGACAAACAAACAAACAAACAAACAAATAAATAAATAAGGTTGCCCCTGAGAACAACATGACAATATACATCACCTCGGTTCACACATTAATTTTGTGAAACTGCAACAGCTCTGCGGGCTTTAGATGGGGAAGTAAACAAACAAAACAGTAGTTGGTGCTATGATGCATTATGTTTGGTCTGTATTGCGCATGAAATCGCTTATGATTACAATTCGCCATCCATCATGGATGGTTCTCCACAAAATCATTCTGGCTACAGGACGTTTTATAGGAACATACAAGAGATGACAAATGTGCCCATGCCCACCTGTAGATGTGTTTTCTAGCCCTGGTGTAGTCATGCCCACCTGTAGATGCCCTAGTGTAGTCATGCCCACCTGTAGATGCCCTAGTGTAGTCATGCCCACCTGTAGATGTGTGATGTAGTTTTCCTAGTGTAGTCATGCCCACCTGTAGGTGTGTGATGTAGTTTTCCTAGTGTAGTCATGCCCACCTGTAGATGTGTGATGTTGCATAGTCCTAGTGTAGTCATGCCCACCTGTAGATGTGTGATGTTGCGGTCGATGTTCATGGCGGAAGTTTCGCAGTTCTCCGAGATGTACTTGTAGTCGGAGGGGCAGCCTTCATCATCCACGGCGTTCACACATGGGATGGGCACGTTCTCGTAACCCTGTGCTACGTCGCTGCAAAGTCAGGAAGAAACGCATCGAACCAATCTTTTACAACTAAATCACAGTGTGAATTAGCCCTCTGTAATTGGGATTGGGGGAACTCTCTTTTGTGGGGGTACTATATTTTAAGTTTTACATTAATCACTGTAAAGCGTCAGTATCCCCTAACCCTGCTATTTTTGTCTCTTTGGGGGGTACTGGGTCTTGATCAGGGGGTACCGCACCCCCTGTAATTTGAACTATGAACTAAATAAACAGCAAAATGCATCTCTCATAACTAGTGTATTATAGAAAAAAATAACAATTGACATGATAAAAGCGGGATATTATCATTGGTTTGCACTTTTGTGTGTATAGTGTCATTCAATCTTTAGTTTAAATACTCAGCCACAACAAACATTGAAAGTAATGTTCTACTTTTTTTGAGTACACATATTATTGGAGGTCATCATACTAGAGACTGAGAATGATGTTACACTCCCAAACAGAGGTTAAAATGACATGCAGACCCATCTCAGAATCAAGGTCTACCTGCAGATGATCCTCTCTGTTCGGACCATCCGATTGGCTATCCCCCTCCTCAGCTTCCTGTTAATCTGGAGTGCCACCCACACTGGCGAATCACAGCGTGCCAAGGAGAGGGGTGTGTCTCCCTCGTGGTTCACGATGTCGATGTCTGCCCCTCTCGAGAGAAACAACCTGAGACGGAGAAATGGGGTCAATGATAAAGGGTTAGGGCTGAATAGAGGGAAGTGAAACAAAACCGGGTCAATGATAAAGG
>CM050201.1:28037592-28042592 GCA_027475355.1 Coilia nasus
ACCTGTCCCCTTGCTTACCTGCGCATTCTGTATACCAGTCAGCTCCTTCCTCACCTGTGTGTTCCCATCCAGTCAGCCCCTTCCTCACCTGTGTGTTCCCATCCACCTTTCCCCTCCCCAGTCAGCCCCTTCCTCACCTGTGTGTTCCCATCCACCTTTCCCCTCCGCAGTCTGCCCCTTGCTTACCTGTACATTCACATCCACCTGTCCCCTTGCTTACCTGTGCGTTCTCAGCCCCAGTTTACCTGTGCGTTGACATCCACCTGTCCCCTTGCTTACCTGTGCGTTCTCAGCACCAGTCTGCCCCTTGCTTACCTGTGCGTTGACATCCACCTGTCCCCTCCCAAGTCTCCCTCTTGCTTACCTGTGCATTGACGTCCACCTGTCCCGTCCCCAGCAGCAGGGTCACTATGTCCAAGTGTCCCAGTTTGGCCGCGTGGTGCAGACCAGTGGAGCCGTCCTCCTCCTGGGCCAATCAGAAGAGGTGGAGAGAGAAGTGCCATGTCAAAACACTACTCTGGCATTGCTCTGTAGAGTATGTGTATGTATTTATGTTTGTCTATTGAATGTGTACTAATACTGTGTACTATATATTGAATGTAGAGAACCAACATCTACCGGAGTCAATTTCCGTGTACAGTGGTCCCTCGCTATAACACTGTTCACCTTTCGCGGCCTCGCTGTTTCGCGGATTTTTTTAGTACATGCTTTTTTTTTTAACAGCGCATTGTGTTCTGCGCCCTGACTGGCTTAGGGACTGTACAACATTGTCAATCAAACTCCTGTACAGTACAGAATGCGCTCAGCGTGTAAAATTTACATAAATCTTCCATTGCTAGTCGTGTGACTCTGAAGTGCTGTATGCTTGCAAGTTTGAACTTTGAGAGTAGAAGAGAGAGAAATGTGAGAAAGTGTTAATGCCAGTTTGAGAAAAGTGTATAAAGTGTGTGGTGAGGTGTTTTAGAGCCTTAAAACATCTATAATAATTGTAAAAAATAAAGCTGACTACTTCGCGGATTTCGCCTGTCGCGGGTTATATTTAGAACTTAACTCCTGCGAATAACGAGGGACCACTGTATATGTAAGTATGTTTGGCCAATAAAACTGATTGTGATTTCTGACTACAAATGCCCCAATGCTCAGTACTTAGTCCCCATACATAGTAAGCTGGGTCAATAGGAAGACTACTGAGCAAGCAGGAAGTAAGTAGTTTTAATTATGTCTTGGTAATTTATTTTTACATGTTATTTACAACCAAAGTTATTACAGACAGAAAGAACATAACTAGAAAACGATAACAAGGAAAAAGCCTCTCCCTCTCCACCATGTCTGACCACGGTCATTCTACTGCATCAGGTACACGCTCATATCCGATGTATGAGAAATATAAATACCTGCACAGGCAAAGGTAAACAAAATGCAACACCTGCATGAATGAGTTAGGGTCAAAAGACTCATAAGGTGGGTGGACTCACAGCGTGGTAGACATAGACCCCGCTCTGTATCAGGTAGCTCATGAGCAAAGTTATTTACAGAGAGCATAACTAGAGACTCACAGCGTGGTAGACGAAGGCCCCGCTATGTATCAGGCCCCGCACGAGCAAAGTTATTTCCAGACAGAGAGAGCATAACTAGAGACTTACAGTGTGGTAGACACAGGCCCCGCTCTGCATCAGGTAGTGCGTGAGCAAAGTTATTCACAGAAATAGAGAGAATAACTAGAGACTTACAGTGTGGTAGACGAAGGCCCCGCTATGTATCAGGCCCCGCACAAGCAAAGTTATTTAGAGACATAGAGAGCATAACTAGTGATTCACAGTGTGGTAGACACAGGCCCCGCTCTGTATCAGGTACTGTAGCTCATGAGCAAAGTTATTTACAGACATAGAGACCATAACTACAGACTCACAGTGTGGTAGACAGAGGCCCTGTCTATCAGGTAGCGCATGAGCAAAGTTATTCCCAGACAGAGAGAGAATAACTAGTGACTTACAGTGGGGTAGACTCAGGCCCCGCTCTGTATCAGGTAGCACACAAGCAAAGTTATTTAGAGGCAGAGAGAGCATAACTAGACACTCACGGCGTGGTAGACACAGGCCCCGCTCTGTATCAGGTAGCACACAAGCAAAGTTATTTAGAGGCAGAGAGAGCATAACTAGACACTCACGGCGTGGTAGACACAGGCCCCACTCTGTATGAGGTAGCGCACGATGTCCAGGTGGCTGTTGGTGATGGCCTCCAGCAGGGGAGTCCGGAGGGTCTTGTCCTGGGCGTCCACCTTAGCACCAGCCTAGGACACCATCAGTCTTTCATTAGCACGTCATGAACATGACATAAAGCCGACATAAGCACATTAGGAATATTTCACAAAGCTGACACAAGCACATTCGCTCTCTCTCCCTCTTTTTCTTTCCTCTTCTATTTGTACATCTCTCTCTCTCTCTCTCTCCCCCCTTTCTTTGACTATCTCCAGCAGGGGAGTCCGGAGGGTCTTGTCCTGGGCATCCACCTTAGCACCAGCCTAGGACACCATCGGTCGTTAGGGTTGGGTATTGAAAGGGTTTCATTCAATACCAGTGCCAAATCGATACTTTTAAAACGGTACTGGTTCCTAAACGGTATTTAAATCAGTACTTAAAAAAAAAAAAAAAAAACACACACATACACACACACACACACAGATGTCACAGATGACTGAAATGACACAGATGACTGGGCAACTACACCTCAATTACCCCCCGACCCTTGTATGTAGGGGTAGCACCAGCCTAGGAGACGATCGGTCGCACGGAGGTAATTAGCGATGCGACGGTCCTGGTGACTGCGATGTACTTACATTATTATATAGTTACTATAATAGACTTATGTTCCGTCTGTTTATCAGAATAAATCAGTGCTTATTCAAAAAATACTGAGCACTGAAATACGGACATACTGCAGGAAGTCTGAGGAAGAGCTGGATGTCTCGAATTGTTACACATATTGAAAAAGGTTTGGCTTACAAAGCACACATGCAAACACACACGCATACACACAGACACACAGACACACACACACACACACACACACACACACACACACACAGTCTTCACTGCAGGCAGCACTCACCTTCACCAGCAGGTAACAGGTAATGGACACTCACCTCAACAAGCAGGTAACACACATGCAGCACTCACCCCCACGAGCATGTAACAGACATTCACCTCCACGAGCATGTAACACGTAACACACTCACCTCCACAAGCAGGTAACACACATGCAGCACTCACCTCCATGGGCAGGTAACACACATGCAGCACTCACCTCCATGGGCAGGTAACACTCACCTCCACGAGCATGTAACACGTAACACACTCACCTCCACAAGCAGGTAACACACATGCAGCACTCACCTCCACAAGCAGGTAACACACATGCAGCACTCACCCCCACGAGCAGGTAACAGGTAAGAGACACTCACCTCCACGAGCAGGTAACAGACGTCCAGAAAGCCCCTCTGGGCAGCAGCGTGGAGAGCACAGCGCCTGCTCTGGGAGTCAGCCTGGTAGGCAGGGTCAATGCCCTCCACTACAGCAACACAACAACAGCACACATAAGTCTATTATCAGCCATGTTACATCTACAGTAGCATAATTAAGTCTATTATCAGCCATGTTACATCCACAGCAGCACACATAAGTCTATTATTGTTACATCCACAGTAGCACACATAAGTCTATTATCAGCCATGTTACATCCACAGTAGCATACATAAGTCTATTATCAGCCATGTTACATCCACAGTAGCATAATTAAGTCTATTATCAGCCATGTTACATCCACAGCAGCACACACAAGTCTATTATCAGCCATGTTACATCCACAGTAGCATACTTAAGTCTATTATTGTTACATCCACGGTAGCACACATAAGTCTATTATCAGCCATGTTACATCCACAGCAGCATACATAAGTCTTATTATTGTTACATCCACGGTAGCACACATAAGTCTATTGTTACATCCACGGTAGCACACACATAAGTCTATTATCAGTCATGTTACATCCACAGTAGCACACATAAGTCTATTATTGTTACATCCACAGTAGCACACATAAGTCTATTATTGTTACATCCACAGTAGCACACATAAGTCTATTATTGTTACATCCACAGTAGCGTACATAAGTCTATTATTGTTACATCCACAGTAGCGTACATAAGTCTATTATTGTTCCATCCACAGTAGCGTATGTAAGTCTATTATTGTTACATCCACAGTAGCGTACATAAGTCTATTATTGTTACACCCACAGTAGAGTATGCAAGTCTATTGCATGTAGGCTATACATGTATATGTATACAGAAAAAAAAAATTGTTTCAGGGCTCCCCGAACGCTGGCGCCATGTGGACAAAAGGCCAAATTAGCAAAATACTTCACCGTTTTGACCTAAAAACGTTCCCATGTGGACAGGCCCTCAGAAACACTTACTGAGCATGAGCAGAACCCTCTGGACGTCGCCCTGCTTGGCCGCTGGGTACAGCTGCCGTGGGTGGAACCTCAGCTTCTTCTTCCTGACCAATCAGAGCAGAGATAAGAAGTATGACAATGTTGACACAAAGCATTAACTTGAAGCGTCATTTTCACATTCACACATTTTCACAAAGTCAAAAAGTTTAATGCTGAAGACAGCAAACAAACACAACAATAGGATGACTGACTCAGGACTTAGGAAATATTAGAATAATAATAAACCTAAAATGCTCTGTTCTCCTGAACAACAGTATGTTAGAATAAGGTTTGTAATCAGGTAGACTTAAATCTCTTTTCCCAAAGGCTCTCTTCATAGGTGCACAAGCACAACTAGTCAGAGGCCGAACACCGACTGCAAATGTATTGCACGATAAGCTCTGCCAGTCTCACCTCTCAGTGTCCTGAGTGAGGATGGCCTTCTGCAGCGCCGCCCTCCTGTCCCCTGCGGGTACTGCACTGGGGCATATGGGTTTGCCGTTGGGGA
>CM050201.1:28047592-28080092 GCA_027475355.1 Coilia nasus
GAAGTTGCCACTTGACAAGAGAGGAAAATCATTTCAATTAACCAACTTAGTTCACTTGGCCTATATAGACATTTATTTATTTATTTATTCCTACCTACATCAATCAATCCATCCATCCATTCATCCATCCATCGAACTTTGGTCAACTGTTGTTGTTCATAAAGTCCTTTCTAAATAAATGGACATTGACATAAATTCTTCAGTACTATTTTAAAACCGAAGCTGCCAAACGGATACATACAGGCTCAGACAGGTTCCTTGGCTCCTCTTTGACCCCGGCACAAGGCGGTTCCTCAGCCATGCCATCTTCTGACTACAACACATGAAGAGAACACAGGCCCTCCAGTGATGAGGTGCTCAGTAATACAACATAGACCACATACAGACTCACACAGAGAACACACAGGCTCTTAGAGGTAAGGTGCTCAGTAATACAACATAGACCACATACAGACCCACACAGAGAACACACAGGCTCTTAGAGGTGAGGTGCTCAGTAATACAACATAGACCACATACAGACCCACACAGAGAACACACAGGCTCTTAGAGGTGAGGTGCTCAGTAATACAACATAGACCACATACAGACCCACACAGAGAACACACAGGCTCTTAGAGGTGAGGTCGTCAATAAACATCTTTACAAAAAGGGGGACTGCAGTTGTAAATGCAGATGTTAATGTCCATGAGCGTAGCTGTGTGTTTGTGAACGTGCGTTTGTGCACGTGTGTTTGTGCACGTGTGTGTGTATGTGTGTGTGTGTGTGTGTGTGTGTGTGTGTGTGCACGTGTGTGCGCATGTGTGTGTGTGTGTGCGCATGTGTGTGTGTGTTCCACATTTAAATTGCACATTTTGTGTCTGGTGAAACGCAAATTCAGTCCTCTATATAATGCTTGTTACATAGTGAATTGACAATAAAGTACACGTTGACTTGACTTTTGACTAAATTAGCCTGAGGCTAACTCTGGTACATTAAATGGCAACATTTATGTTTACAATTGTACATGGTCCCTAATAAATAGAATAAATTGGAATGACATCTGACGAGCATAAAGTATAAAGACCAGAGGTGTCAATCCTTCTCGTTCAGCCACACTCAGATGTGTCAATCCCAGCTTCAGGAAGTAAACAGCTGGCATATATTCCTTCTGTCTGTGCACTTTAACACAGGTTATTTCACTAATTAACCTGATCTACCTGTCTGATCTATGTGCTTAGTAGTCAACTGGTTCAGACAAAAATGTAGCAGGGTTTGTATTTAATGAAGCCGGGAGTGACACATCAGAGTGAGATCGACAGGAAGTGTGAACATGAGTGGAGCCCCTCTGTGTTACCCCCCTTCCTGTTTGACCACTGACCTTGCTGTCAGACAGTATGACATCATCTCCGGAGTAGCTGTTGTAGAGCAGGTGGAAGTCCTCCTCATCGGCGTCGTCGTCCAGGTCTTCCAGCCAGCCGCTCCTGTGGTCTTTGGTTGCCGTGGCGACCGGGTCTGCTTTCTCTGGCGGGACGGGGACTTTCACAGGCTGGGACACAAACAGACCGTTACATAAGTTGCTAGCAAACAGTTATTTAACATTTTGCAAAAAACAATTGACTATTTTTTTAAAGTACAGCAAACACAAGGGGATGTTTCAGTAGGTAATTCATAGCTGACATTCACCGAGGGTAGCCCATGACAAAAAACAACGTGAACCATCATACAATATCACATCAACTTGGAACATGGCTTCTTGGAACTTGGAGCTTCTTGGAATCTAGCTACTTAGTGGAAGTGATCCTATTATCTCCGTATCGCCTTTTGTCAGCCATTTCTGTTGCTGTTCCAGTTCAGCTCCCATAAACTTTTGGTTTGAGTAAGTGAACTTATAACGTTTCGTTTTGAACTGATTTTGCATCAAAATGTCTTTCACCACCTGGATGACAATAAAATGACATGCACTATATGGCTAGCTGCAATTATCCACTCCCCTCCAGAACACTTAAAAAAAAAAAACACCACTCCCCAAAGTTTTAAGAGACCACAATCACCTTTGTTTTTCAGAAATGAAACACTTTTGCTCTCACTTTCTCTCTCACCTCTGGTTCTACAGATGCACTCTTCTCTTCCTTCTCAGACGATGGGGGAGGAGGAGGAGGAGTGCACTCCATATCCGCTCCCACTCTTCTTCTTTTCACAGCTGCTAGAAGCAGAGAGAAGCTAATTAAGCTAATACCATGGCATTGGATAACGCCAACAGTGATGGTAACACAGTGAAAACAATAAAATAATTGAAAGTATACAGGAGGTGGCCAAAGTAGGCTTACAGTTGTTTAACCATTTGTCACACATTTAGTTTTTGTTTTGTTACGATGTTTAACAAAAAAAAAGTAAAGTGCATGCTTACTAAGTGTAAGCCTACTTTTGGCCCACCCTGCATGTTGGAAAAAATCCACTACCTTACTTTCTTTGACTACTGAGTGTTTGCAATAGAGCAGGAAGGTAAAACATGCAGGTAGGCCATGTTTTGTTCTAATTTAGTTCAAACAACATGACCATAATAGGCTCACCTGTATCAGGGTCTGATGCAAAGCTGGTCTGGGGCTCCTCTGGGTCAACTGGTACAATAGCTGCCTCGATACACCTTACCTAATCCACAGGTAGACATCACACAGAACATGGACACCAATTAGTTTCGGAGAGTAAAATACTTATATAACTCCTCAGAGGACATTGTGTATGTGTATGTAATTAGCTCGTAAAGCATGTATCTGAAAAACATCCATCACAGTTACAGTTGTGCTCATGAAGATTTAATCAGGAGTATCCACATGATTTGAGTTGTCAGTATGATTTAAAAAGGGCAAACACAATAATGGGATAATAAATGGCTTAACTTACAGAAAAAGTATTTTTCCGCGTAACCACCTACATATACATACACCTGTCAACTAGGAATGCCTTCAGAAATGAAAGTGTTAATTACTTCTGTTCATCAATCAGCAAAATTTAGTGAATGAGCAAAAGAGAAACCTAAATCAAATCAATATTTGGTGTGACCACCCTTTGCCTTTAAAAGATCATCAATTCTGCTCAAATCAGCTTGCTCCGAACATCTTAAAGAACTAACCACAGACTGCTGACTGGGGCCTACAAGGACTGTCTACCCCTGTTCACGCAAGAGTCATTTTGCTACTGTATTCATCTGCTCCGGCGCCACTGGACTGCAAGAAATGTTGTCTTGTGGTGACCTTGCCAAACTGTAAAGCACTTTGAGCTGCATCTTGTATGTATGAATTGTGCTATACAAGATTATTATTATTATTATTATTATTATTATTAACAGCAACCATATCCACAACGGCTGATGTAGTCTATCCAGGGTCCTCGGATCTCACCTGCGTTGGGGGAGCCTTGTTCATGGTCTTCCGTGCGCGGTGGATCTTAGGCGGGGGGTTGATGGCAGGCGGCTGTGGCGGCGGAGCGCTCACTGAAGGGGATGAAGCAGAGGAGGAGGAGGAGGAGGAAGAGAAGCTGGGGGGCGGAAGAGGTTTGTTACCAAGGTTACCTAGGGTAGCCGAGCTCATGTTGGCTGTGCACGGAGATGAAGATGAGGGACAGAACGACGTGGAGGATGATGATGATGATGATGACGACGGGAAAGTCTTTGCTGCATTGCCTACAGGGACACAGGGACACAGACCACAAATACATATATACAGACACATCTAACTGTTTGCATGAACAATTATTATTATTATGTATCTGTGTGCCTTTAATATCAGCTTTGCACCAGCGTATGACCTGAGCTTATATTAAACACAACAGCGACTGTAGTGTCAGATGCTGCTCCACAAGTCTGACTACTACAAAAATGTCAGGATACTACCCAGCTCATATTTCTGTACAGGAGAGGATATAACCCTGTGTTAGTTCAAAAGGCCCTTTTCCCTCTCAACACATTTCTTGCAACCCTGTGGTCCATTAGCAACAAAACGATTGATGATCCTGGTCAAACCCCCATATCTTTGCAATTTCAATAGTGCTGCATCCCAATGAAGACCACTTGACTTTTCTGAGTGAGTCAAGTTTTTTTCCTCGCTTCATTTTGAGGAAAATAAGCTGCCTAATAATTACGCACACCTTGATATGGTGTATGAATTAACTTAGGCCACACCTTCCCTAATTATACAAATACACAACACCTGAAATGCTAAAGACCAATAAGCAATCAAGTTTTTACAGCTTGGAGTTGGAAAATATGCACAAAATAATGCTATGGTCAAAATGCTCATTTACCTAATAAGTGTGAACACAGCAGAGTACAGCATGCCTATCCTGTTATCAAAACACTGATGTGTCAATCTGACGGAGCGAGCAGACTCAAAACAATTATTTTACTACTTACTGCAGTCAACAAAAACGCACCACATACCTGCTTCCCTTGCATCTGGTTTGGAATGTTCTACGTTTCTGTCGGTGGACGTCTAAAGACAAGCAGGTAGAAGGACACTCAGTTCACTTAGTAAGGTTGACAGTTCACACATCAGCACAACTGGACTGGACAACTGAATGCAGAAAATGATTTAAAGTCTTTCAACACTAATACTGAAGTTACCTTACCACCTGTGAAAGCTGAATAACAAAATAGGTTAGTCTGCTTCTGTGGTGGCTATGCTAGATAAAAGACAACCAAGTCTAAATCGTTAGAAAGTAAATTATGGTCCAGACAAGAGGTGCAACTGAACGGGTGACAAGAACATTACGTTATAAATTTTGCTACAAGATGTTTGCCACACAGCTGTAACCGTAATGTTAGCTGCAAGACGGTAGCCAACTAATTCATCTCCAAACTTGGCTAAACTGCAATCAACCACTGGGTAGGATCTCTGCACGCAAGCAACGAAGGCAATGGGTTAAACCGAAGACAAAAGGGGAAGTGAGTAGACAGTCATGAAATTAAAACAGTAGTAATGTACAGCGCAGAAGTACCCTACCATTGTTCAGCCAGAGCGGTCTTACCTCGTCCATCGGTGCGGATGCCGACATATTCTCCAGAAATCAAGGGAGGACGTATTTTAGCGTCATTGCGTCACCAACGCTCACTGGTTAAACTGACGTATATAAAAAAAAACTCCAACAAAGACAAGAACGTGGTTTTCAGACACGGTTAATGAATGGTGTTGCAGACTGACCCCACTCAAAAGCAAACCAACTGTGAAAATGTTGTGTTTTTTGTACGCCTGTACAACGCCCTTTGTCTGTTATTCATATACTCATCAGCAATGTCTACTGTTGTGAAATGTGCCATTTATAATGTTTCATCAGAAATGGCAGGTGAATTGTGGAACAGTGTTTTCTTAATAGTGAAAAGTTTTCTTTGCAAGGGACAATTTCTTTGCTTTAAGGTGAAATATCCGATGACCCTCCCACCTCTAAAAATCATCTATTCCCCTTTAAATGTAAGCCACCCTTATCGAATGTGTTGACATGGGCTGTGGTGGGGAAGTGACTGGCTGCCTGGTGCCCGTTAAGTTGCCAGCACCAAAAACAGAAGAGCAAGCTTGGCACCGAAAAGTAAACAACACTCAGATAAATACGCGACCAATATCTGTCAGCCTCGATTATACTAGACATTTTCAGACAATCGAAAACCATTCCAATAATTTCAGTGAACAACAGGTAAGATTCAACAGTTTCGGATGTTTCCTTTTAAACAAGTGTGAACAGCGAGAAGATAGTGAAGCTAGCTCACCAACTGACTTGCTATTATAGCTGGCTAGCTAATTAGCCTGCTGGGGCTCAAGTGATTGTCTCATGTAGCGCCAGCTAGTCAGGGACAGCTAACATTAGCTAGTCAGTCTGCAAACAAATGAAAGCTTCACCGACCCTTGGTCATGAGATTATTTGTCCCCTTTATAAAGATGTTGAGGTCACAGACAAAGCGACTGATAAGATAAATAATATATTCAACACATGGTTTCTAAGCAATCTCTTCCCACTGTCATAGCTAGTGACTTCGTTAGCCACCCCACGTCGTTGACTGTGATTTGCCATGAGATTTCACTGTCCACTCTGTTGTAACAAGCTAATAAATACTGCATGGCGTTAATGTATTAAGCAGTGACATTAACTAAGTAAAGAAATAGCAATACACCAACCATTTATTAAGCTTGTCCGCATTCGTTCCCAGTGTGGATACACTGATACCTGTAGGCTATCAGTAAATAACCAAAACTCGATACATAGCTTGGGCAATAGTACCAAAACAGAGCTCCTGTTATTACTAATGTGTTAACCAGAAGTCAGGTCTTAACTTTTTGTATCGAAATAAGTTGTTGTATCAAGGTTTAGTGTTAGTATCGCTGAACAAAGTGTATCCTCGTAGTGTTATTTACCACGTGTATTTCGTTGGTTTTATGCCAATTGCCCTTGGAATCAGTCGACTCCCTGTACACCTGACTGAATGTTCACAGCAAAACAATGGAAGCAGCTTTAATCTTCCAGTTGCAACTTTTTGTTTCATTGTTGTCGAGAGACGTACAAATCCAACAGGGGTCTTATCAAAATAAACAGCAAAGGTATCTTTGATTAGACTAACGTATTATGTCACCCACATTACCAAACCTGTGTTACACTTGTAGATATAATGGTTGATTATGTGGTTTAAATGGACCAGCTTTTCGGGTAGTTTTGAATACCTGTGCGCAGACTTGTAAAAATATTAACTTTAACGTTTTGTTTGATTTGTATATATACATATTTTTTAATCTGTAAAACTTTTGAGACATTCTGCACGTTTATATCTGAAATTAGTCCAAAATATCTGTTAAATAACTATGCTGCTGACGGATGTGGTGTGAGTGCAGTGAATTAATATACATGTTCTATTCCATCATCACTAATTTAGTTTTTGTTTGTTTGTTTGTGTTGTCCCTCAGATGGAGGAGGTGTGTTTCCAGTTGCCGGGCCACGGCGACGCGGCCCTCGGCAACATGAACTCGCTGCGCACCCAGCAGCACTTCTGTGACATCACCATCGTGGCCAGTGGTCGCCAGGCGTTCAGGGGTCACAAGGTCGTGTTGGCCGCCTGCTCTCCGTTTCTCAGGGACCAGTTCCTTCTGAACCCCTCCTCTGAACTACAGGTGCGGAGAAAAAGCTATGAGGTGGTCAGAGTGGTCCTAACACTTGAGGATGGAGTCAGGTCTTCATTGTTGTTTATTTATTCCTTTTTCCCCCCTCATTAATTGCTATGTTACAGAAATTCAGGACCAATAGCTTAGTAGTTTTACTTTCTGTTATCTTAAAATGTGTTTATAATCTGTTTGCAGATGTTACCTCAAGTGTTGAAAATCATATTTTAGGATTGGGGATAATACATTGGTGTAATCGGTAGTCTCACAGCTCACAAATACAGAAGTGCCATCACTCTCAAAAAAGACAAAATTGTCTACATTCATCAGTTGTATAACTTAACTTATTCAAAGAAACCCCTCATTAAGCATTTTAAATGGAGATTTCGCAGAACATTAAGCCTGGTCTTAGGCTACTATTAGTCTGGAGCATCCTTGTCCTTGAGCAGTAGTTGTTGTGTGGTGTCCTGAATCCCTGAGCAGTATGTGAAGAAGTCATTGAACTTTTTCGTCTCACCACCAGGTGTCAGTGTTGCACAGTGCCACAGTGGTTTGCAAGTTGCTCCAGTCATGTTACACGGGCACACTCAAATTCCATTCCAAAGACATCGTCAACTATCTGACCGCTGCCAGCTACCTGCAGATGGAGCACATTGTGGAGAAGTGCCGGAGTGCTCTCAACATGTACATGCAGCCGAGGAATCGCAGCCCTAACAGGGTAAGAGGCACGAAATGGTCGTTCACTCCCCCCCTCCCACCTGCCACTGTGGGGAATTGAACTTAGGAATTCAGACTGTCAGTGTGGGACATAGTGACCTGGAGAGTGACTCACAGAATTGTTTGATAACCACCCATTGCAGCCTCAAAGGGCGTTTAAAGGATAGCAAAAATGTTTTGTAAAAAATGCAAATCTGCTAATAATTATGACAGCCTTGTTATAATTATTATAACAAGGCTGTATTAACAGAAAGTCAGTGTGCAATGTTATGAATTACTAGACCAGATGCTGCATGTAAAAGCACATTTGCTTCCAAAACCTCACCATCCCTGACGCTTCAACAGGGAAATGCATGTACCAGTACATCTGTCACCTCTAAGGCTTCTTTGTGTCCCTGCATTCTTGTCATAGTCGCTGAAGACTGAGGAGTCCCTGTCCATGGGCATGTCGGTGAGTGGCAGTGTGGCCTCTATGGAGGCTGGTCTAGCTGAGCGGATCTCGTCCCCGCAGCCTCACAACCCGGAGGTCGTCTCCCAGGCCTCGGCCAGCCACCACCCAGACGGCCAGCACAGGGAAGCACACGGCCTCGCTGAGATCAAGGTAAATTACAGCAGGACCTTTCGTCAGGCAGTGTTCCAGTACATTACATTACATTACATTTAACAGACACTTTTATCCAAAGCTACTTAGAAAAGGCAGACATAAACAAGCCAACAGACAGTACATACATAACAAGTGCAATCAGAGATGGCAGCCTAGTCCCCATGTGGGCGGACAGACACACACACACACACACACACACACACACACACAGACAGTGAATGATCAGCGCCTCCTCCATCCTCTCCTGTGACTCCTGTGAGGTGCCCTGATCATGGCACCGTTGTCATGGCTGCCCTCTGCTCACACGTGTGATGGGTTAAATGCAGAGGTGGAATTTCGTTGGGTGCACTGTGTGCTGTGGGATCACAGAAATGTGAGTCACTTTCACATGAAACCAAATGTGTCTTTTTGCTCATGCAGTCCAGGGCGTCCGCGGCCACGTCACAAGACGACGACGGCGACTACGAGGTTCTGCAGATCCGCATCAAGGACGACGACCAGGAGCCGGAGGAGATCCACGATGACGAGATCGGGGAGCCCGTGATCCTGAGCGACGGCTGCCTGGAGTCGGACCCGAGCGGAGTGGGCATGGTTCTGGACGGCGCGGGCCGCATCGGTGGGCTGGAGAGGGAGGGGCCTCGCACGTGGAGGCGTCGTCTCCTGGAGCCTCGCTCCGGGCGTGGGCGGGGCTTCAGGCACCGGCGGCGTGGCACGCTTCAGAACCGGCGACCTGTGAGCGGGACGTACCAGGAGGCGTGGCGCTTTCCCTCCGCCGCGGAGATCCTCGCCCTGGGCGGGGACTTAGGCTCCGCCTACCTGTCCACCCACGCCGCGTCCGACAGCCCGCCCCGGATGCAGTACGGGCTGGGCGAGGGGCAGGAAGCGCTGGGCGAGGAGCCGGGCACGGAGGACGTGGCGGTGCGCTACGGGCTGGAGGACACGACGGGGGAGGGCGGGGGGCTGGGCGTGGTGGCGGTGGCCGCGGGGGGCGAGGAGGAGGGCGGCGCGGGGGGCGTCGGACGACTCGGTGGCGGTGGTGGGCTCCACGTCGTGCGCGTCGGGCCCCGTGGCGTGCGACCACTGCGGGCTGGCGTTCCCGTCGGCGCAGTCGCTGCTGGTGCACATGCGCGCCACCCACCTGCCCTACGTGTGCCCGTGCTGCGGCAAGCAGTTCACGCACGCCAGCAACCTCAACCGCCACATGAGCGTGCACCGCGGCGCCAAGGTGCACCGCTGCCCGCTCTGCCACAAGACCTTTACCCAGAAGGCCACGCTCTGCGACCACATGAACCTGCACAGCGGCGAGCGCCCGCACCGCTGCGCCTACTGCCAGGTGCGCTTCGCCCACAAGCCCGCTCTCCGGCGCCACCTCAAGGAGCAGCACGGGAAGACCACCGCTCAGAACTGCATGGAGGCGCAGCGGGAGAGCGAGGCCGCGGCGGTGGCCGGAGGGATGGACGCAGGAGGAGGAGGAACGCAAGGAGGAGGCGCAGGAACGCAAGGAATGTAAACACACAAAGCGTTGCATACGGTGGTGGCGATTGCCTTCATAGTGACTGTCAAGTGATACCAGTTGGGGCTTTAAAGGAACACGTAACTATTACTTACGTAATTTGCTATCTCCCCTGAAGTTACACAATTGGGTGTTAACACAGTTAAACGACGCTAAAAGCGCTACAGTCAGACTGGGACATTACCTCTGTGATTAAAAAAAAGGATAGAAGACGAAAAAAGAGAAAAGAAAATGAGAAATGTAAAACCTAGTTGTCTAACTTTAGGGGAGATGGAATAATGGCACGTTCCTGTAAGACCACAGACAGACATGTGTCTTATCTGGAGAAGCAGTACTGTGTGTTAAACCAGATGCTGTGTTTATTCAAACCCAGAGGGGGGATGTTGAATGTAAACATGTAAATATGTGGTCAATAGAGGGAGTTTTAACAGTGGTCAATAATACTGGGTCGTTTGGGTTAGGACAGTGATTCTCAATCCTGCTTCTGTGACCTGTGTCCCATTTGAAGGGCTGCATCCTTCAAAGGCTACACTGGCTTGTGGGCCAAAACCACGAAAATAGCATCACTATGCTGTCCCATTTCAAAAGATGTGGGTAAACATTAAATGTTTGTTCATTCAGTACATAGGGCTTTGTTTGTGTAACACATTAGGCAATGGCACTGACACACTGTATCGTACACTGCATAATAAGTGGGTGAATATGTTAGACAGAGCCTCTGTCAAGACCTGCGTCCTTATGAGAATACAGTTGACAAAGGGACCCTTCATTTTGTCAACCCTTAATTTCTCACAACATGCAAAGAAGTTGTAGAAATGGGACAGCCTTTTGGCATATTTGGGTATGTTGTGCCCACGAATACAGCCTTCGAAGGATGTAGCTCCTGAAACGAGGCAACGGTTTGAGTCCCCAAGTCTTGAATACCCTCTGTTCCTGCATCGGGCACACCTCACAGATATCTGTGCAAGTTAAAGTAAACTAAAGTAAATCATGTGTTGAATCAATCAGGAATGCTGTGTCCAACATCAGTGAGGGAGTGTAGAGCTGAGACAGATGGAAAACAGTGTGAGGGGGCTCACAGGAGCTGGATTACAGGAACATGCCACCATTTTGGGGAATGAGCTCGTTTGTCCTTCGTTTCTCTATAGTCATATAATTGGGCATTACTCTGTGTGTGTGTCAGGGATGGAAATTCCCACCAGCCATCACCCAAATGCTGGTAAAATATAATTTTGCACACAAAATAATAATTTACTATTCAGTGGCTGGTGAATTTTATCATTTGTTTGTCATTGGCTGGTAAAAGTTCACATTTTGCAAAGTTAATTTTCACCCCTGGTGTATGTGTGTGTGTGTGTGTAGTTTGTTAAATCGCTAAATTAAAAGGTAATACCCAGTTGTCTAACTTTAGGAGACATGGCAAATGAGATTATTTCCCCAATCAGTGGTGTGTCTACGATAGTGGACTAGGGTGTCAGGCTTCTCTTTCCGTGTAACTGTGTGGCATATCAATAAACAAGTCATGTGTCAAAAGGTGACTGGTGTTTGCACATTCACTGCTTATTTGGCCAAGCGATCACTCAGCTTTCCTTATGGGTTTTTAGCGTTACTAATTGTTTAATTACATATCCTACATTCAGCAGAAGCTCTTAGGGCTCATTCACACCAAATACTCAGCGCGTAGAGGGCAGGTGGCATTTTCTGTCCGTATTCGTTTAGAATGCACGTTAACAAATTAGATTATTCACACCGCACACGTGATCTGAGCATATTCTGTCACACATACACACATATTGTACACAGTTACGTGCTGTACACGCTCAAGTCAGTGTGAATGAGCCCTTCTACAGAGTGGCTTACACTGAACCACCTACTACACTATAAAGAGTGCCCCTGAAGCAACGAGGGGTTAAGTGCCTTGGTCAGGGACACGATGGTTGTGGTGTGATGGTTGTTGATGGTGGAATTGAACCTGCAAATGTCCTGATTTTGTTTGCTAGTACGTAACTCTAACAGCCCGTAGGATCAACAAGGAGAAATACTCCATTGCCATGTGTTTGTCTAGCTTCCTATAGGTTTAGGTTCACCAGCAGACTCATGAGGTTCACCACTCATGTCAGTGTTTACAGTTATACCCCGTAGAGCTGTTTTTCAGGTCAAGCGGATACATGTCTATTTAACACTTTATCAAAACAAAAAAGTTTTCCATTCCAAGATCCTGTGATATGTAACAACACATTGATTTACACACATTATGTGTCAGTGCTGAAAATGGTTCTTACGTAATGCAGTAATGGTTTATTCAATGTGAATGTTATGCAACAGCAAGTCAGACTTTTTAAAAACATTTTTGTGTGATAACAATGCATAGATGGGTCGCTTATTGACCCATGCTTGACCTCGGCTTGATACAAGTGTTGCTGGAGATGCCCTGCTTCAGTACAGTAACAGCTGGTTATACAGAACACAGAGAAAGGCACAATTTCACATCACCCCGCATGACCTCCTGGGTGGAAAACCGTATTGACAGTCTTTATTGAGTGCCACAGAAAACAAAAGGCTGCTGTCAACATAAGCAAAGTAAAGCACCTTTGCAGAGGTGACTCTAATCTCCACATGCATCTGCATCTGCATCTGTACAAAAGCCATCACCTCCACTTTCCATCAAAACAGGTGTCTAATACATTTCATTTCTCACAGTACATTAAAAACAGTACTAGGTAATTCAAATGAAGGTGACGATTCCTAGTGAAATAAGTCTTCGCTGTACACCACTTGGTTTCTCTTGTCTCTGTAGGAACCCTTCGCACTGTTCTGCACAGCTGTGGGCAGAGGAAGCGATACACAGTTACATTTTATTACACTGCATTACTTACATTTTATTACATTACATTATATTACATTACATTATATTACATTTAGCTGACGCTCTTATCCAAAGCAACTTTCAGTTAGGTACAGGCACAGTCCCTGGAGTGATTTGGGGGGTTAGGAGCCTTGCTCAAGGGCACTTCAGTTATGTTACTTTGCATCACAGCTACTTTCCTGGATGACCAACAGTTTATGCAAGAGTAGGTAGGTAAGTTGCAGGTAACTGGACTTTTATTTAGATAAAGAAAATAGACGTCCAAGCTGTCTAGAACTTAGCACGTATGACTTCTATGACCTGCATGAAAGAGAACATGTGCTGACACTTATACTAAAGTGACGCATGTTTTTCCGGTGACTGAGTGGACACTTACCCAGAGAAGCCCAGACGGATTTCCCTGTAGCTGCCTCCAACATGGGCTGCTTTCTCGCGATGCTGACTTTGATGGGGACATCTCCGACTGTAGTACCATTCAGCTGAAATACATAACATGAAATCGAGTTATTTTGTTTTCTGTAGCAGATTAAAAAACAAGAGTTGTTCCAGTTTTTGACAGTTTGAAGCGAATACAAATAAGACACTTAGCAGGCAGGTGTACAGGCAGAACACAGGAAAGATTAAAAAAAAATACTACAATTTTAAAATGGAAAAAAATGACCATTATGCAGAAGTTGGGTGCTTTTTATAGAGACATACAATTCTGACAATCTGGACTGAGCACAAAAGTGCTTTTGGATCACTTACCTCTGCAACTGCCTGGTCGGCTGACTCCATCTTCTCAAAAGTTATAAAAGCACAGCTGCAGAAATGCAGACAAAAGAAAAATTATTCTGAGAAATAGTTGCTCTGTATTCCATGAACTAGTTTTCTCTTCAGCATACACTTCAGACACAAGAGAGCACAACGTTCCAAAAATTAACTGTTGGTGGCAAAAGGTTTCTTCAGCGTTTTCTGCAAAGCTATATTTAGAAAGCTTTCCTTCATTAAAAACACAAAAGTGAGGGATTTATTCAAATTATTTTTTATATATGGAAAGCAGTTAAGTCTTATGAACAGTTTTTTTGTCTCATAAGACTGAGCTTGTAGAGCAGTGTTTCTCAAGGTTTCTCAGACTGAACTTAACAAAACCCTTAGGGACCACTCCCCGCCATCTGAGGCCATGTAGATGCATGAATTGGTGCAATCACAGCCCTGATTGAGAAATGGCATAAAAATTACATACATGTTGTTTAAACACACTGTGCATAGCACAGGTAGCTTAAGAAACATGAAAAACAAGGGCAACAAGAGATGGCAACCTGGCCTCCCATATGGGCAGACAGACAGACAGACAGACAGACACACACACACACACATACACACAGACGGCTGCCCATATGAGCGGACAGACAGACAGACACACACACACACACACACACACACACACACACACACACACAGATGGACAGAGTCATTGCAATACCTGGTTAATCCCTCTGAGGACCGGATAATAATATTTTAATACATCTGCTCTCGGACCATTTGAGATTTCTTGCAGACCACTAGCGGTCCAAAAAACCGCACCTTGAGAACGACTGGTGTAGACATACTTGCGTGGGGAGTCCATGGACAGGTCGATTATGTTGCCGTGAGGGGAAAAGGCCGTGCGCAGGTTGTCCTCCACGAGGCCTGTGCCGTACACGTACACCGTGTTGCCCTTACGCGCCCCTCTCCGCTCGGGGTAGGAGTCAGAGCCTAAACAGAGGTCACAGAGGTCAATTGCAATCAGTCGATTTGAGGGGCAGTCAAGACCTAGCGGTTCAGGAGTTGGACTTGCAGTCACAGGGTGACAGGTTTATTTCCCCACACCAACAGAGGTTAAATTTCATTGTGTGCACTGTGTGCTCACAATGACAAATGGGGGAAAAAAGGTAAAAAAAAGAAAACTATCATAGGAATACCTAATCACTCAATCGTGCACACACACATGACCCTTCCCTCTTCTGTACATTGTGTTTTCTTATTGCCTTCTTAGGTTACCTTGCAACCACGTGTAGAATTGAAAAAACATCTTTATTCCAAAATGCACACATCAAATAACTCTCACTAGATCATATGTGTAAAATTCAAATCTAACACACTGATTTTGTCATGGGTTCTACAAAATCTGTCATACAACACAACTACTGACAATTACAATAATAAGGTTTTGCTGCTTTATAACACTTTATATACATAAATAACAACTTTGAATTTCCACTTTGATTACAGTTAAGTGTGGTTGAAGGTGCACCAAGAGGGGGGACACTTACGTCTGAAGGGTCCATCCCTGTCCCTGTCGCGGTCTCGATCCCTCTCTCTGTCCCTCTCACGGTCCCGTTCACGGTCTCTGTCACGGTCACGCTCCCGGTCCCTCTCTCGACTCCTGTCTCGCTCACGCTCCCGGTCACGATCCCGCTCACGCTCTGCCCGGCCTCTGTCCCGCTCTCTGTCCTTGTCCTTGTCCCTCTCCCTCTCCCGGTCCCTTTCTCTGTCGCGTTCCCGCTCTCTGGCTCTCTCTCGGTCTTGCTCCGTGTCTCGCTCCGGCTCGCGATCTGCATCCCGGTTGGGCACGGGCATCCCACCTCCCCCCGCACCGCTCTCCTCTTCGTCACGGGAACGGTCACTCGGCACAAAACTGAGAAGAAGAGCAAGTATGTAAAAAAACACAGACTTGCTGCAGTTCAAATTGTGTGGACAAATACTAGATGCTTCAGTGTAGCCAATGTGGACTTAAAAAACAACATCACTCAGTGCTTAATTATTATTACTTACTAAGGTATTAGTGTCAAAGTAAAGTTGAGCCAAGTACTTACCACTCATACAGAGACTTTCTGTGCGCCCTTTTTCCAGACTGAAAGAAGAAAATGAATAGACTGAGAAGGGCCAGAAGACCTAATTTTTTCACACAAATGACCACTACGCCTCTCCCCACGATGATGTATATTTACAACAAGCAGACTGTAAGTGTTTTAAGTGCTGTAGTCAACGGCGCTGCTAGAAACTGTGGGCACATTGAAAGAAAAAAAAATGTTGGACCCCCACCCCAACCATATAGTCCTCTGGGGGCCCCTCTGAAGCTCTATCCCCCCCTTAGCGGCACCCCTGTCTGCCGTACACCGACTTTCATTAATTCTTTCCTTAATTACATTATGAATATTAATACTTGACCTGATCTAAATGGTTAGAGACAATGATAACATTTCAAACAACAGTTCAGAGGGTGTTACAAAGTCTCACTAAGGAGCTTTTAAATGGCTTGAAACTGTGGCAATGCTGATAATGCTTTTTTGAGCATCCCTCTTTACCCTTGTGTTTGCTCTATCCAGTTGGTCCTGGTCATGGGCACTGTACATAATTTATATCTTAGAATAATACCAAATCAGACGTTTACCTCTGAAGGCTCATCGTCAGCAGAGACGCTTCTTTGAAACGGCTGGAAAGCTGGAGCGGGACCTTTCTCTGGATCCTGAAACAAATCACAGTTACATGTTACAAACTGCAGCTGACGTTTGGTGCGAATTTTAACCCATGCAAAATGATCTGTAGAAATGCAGGAAGAAAAATATGTACATGGACTAGTTCTCTATTCAGCACACAAGGCAGTACAACATGCAGAAAATGTACTGTTAGTGGGAAAAGGTAGCTGAGAATTGGTATGAATTCAACCCATGCAAAAACTGTCTTCCTTCTCACTTTAAGTTTGCACTCTAGTGTCCTTGAGCGCTTGAAACCAGAGTTCTTATTCTCCGACTTGATTGCACTGATGGCCCCAGACTTAATGAGCTTTTTTGCTTGTTCTGTAGCAGATGCAGAGTCCAGCACAGGCTGGTCTGACAGAGCTGAGGGGAGGGAAGACAGACAGTAGTTCAAACACACATAAAAAGATCTCCTCAGTACCAGCATCTTCATCTACTGACGGAGAGTTTGCACATACTTCTTTTCAGCCCGGTTTGATTGGTCTGATTAGTGGAACTCTGTTTCTTCAAAGCCAACAGGGCCTTTTTCTGAAAGGAAGAGCGTGTGGGATGCCACAACATGATCACGACTGTACATTGATGATGAAGTACAGTATGCATGCACTAAAAGTCACTATGATTGCAGCCACTGTCAAACAGTTTAATGGCAACATCTTACCTTCTTTTTCAATTTGGCATACTTCTTTTGCAAAGTCTCTTCCTCCTCCGTTAGAGCACTTGGAAAGACGACCATTTTGGTCACGGCGTTTTAACCTGTAAGAGAATATCAGCATTTTTAAAAATTCACTTACAGAGTTAATCTGTTACATGTTACACGCTGACAGACACGTTGGTCATCTAATGTTCGCCACTAGAATACCTGCTAACGTTATCTAATCGTTTCAATGAAGATACTTAATGCAAGCTTCTATATTAGACACTACCAGCTCTCATTCAATCTGTTCTTACTGAATGGATAACATATAGAGAATATATTGTCTTCATTGTTAGAATGAAATGCAATAAAAAACAACATACTTTTCAAAATAATTACTAAATCACGTAAAAGCAAACCTTTTTGGTTTCAAGAAATTTCGATGCCTCCCATCGACTAGCGACTCTCACAACAACACAGGCGCAGGAAAATGATGTCATAGCTGGCGATGTGTGCGACAAGGTGGCAAAACAATTAATAAATTATGAATTTAACCATTCTTAAAGTTTTATTTTAAATATCACAAATAAATATCAACAACTGAAAACACACCAAGATCATATGTTATGTAAATATGTCTTTAAATGCTTTAGCAGCTTAAATTAAATGTACGGTTCTGTAACTTCCGCCCAAGACACTTTACTTCCGACTCGAACTGACGTGCACTAATGCATTTGAACACTGCAACTTTGTGAAGTTCATTGAAAACAGTCCGGTGCATCAAGCAAAATATGGAAAGAATAGGTGAGTACGCTTATTAACATGTAGGGCCCTAATCTACTTTTCATTTTGTTAAAACGACAGTGTCAGCTCTGTCGTACTATGCATTTCCTATTTTTTAGTTAGCTGGCTAGGTAGCAAGTGGCTAACATTAATGTAACATTGTATATTTAACTTGTATCATTCTTACAGCTGTAAACATGCCTGTATGACAACATGTACCGATATACTTACCTTTTTAATTATTAGGGGCAATGTGCTATTACTGAATGAAAACTCCACAATGAAATATTGACATCCAACACTGATAAATCACAACATGACTTGCAGCTGTAGCAGCTCATCTGCACTATTTTTTAATTAACGTGTGTGATCTGCTCATCGTCATTTTTCTTCAGAATTGCCTCCTCCGGGGCCTGCAGATTTGCCTCTGTCTCTGCTTGAGGTGGGATGCTCTGGGAGATTTGAACTCATCACACACCCTCTCCCTTCTCATCAGCCTCTACATCCACAGACCACAGTAAGATATTCATGTTTTTCAGACTGTCGCCTAAAGCAGCTTGCCGTCAATTCTGTATGTAATTTGTTCTGTAAATGCCATTTTTTAATAATGTATACCAAAGCAAGCAAGAAGAGTAGTCTGTGATTATTTATGAGAGTCATCACACTCCTCTATCACCTACCTGCCCAATACCACAGTTGCCCCATGGTCTGCCTCCGTTCAGCGTGGACTTGCAGAGAGAGGTGGAGAAGCGTTTCCTTAGCGACCCAGCATGGCTACCAATCCATGACACAGATGCTGCTTTCGAGAAGTTTCTCAAGTGCGTGCCTTTCACTGTTCACACCGTAAGTGTGGCTGTTACGATGGTATACGTGTGTAATAACAGTCTTGTTAATGCCCTGCTTCCCCTGTCGCATGCTGGAATATTAGGGTAACCAAAAGAGAGAAGAATTTGGACTCCCTTCTCCACTGCTCACCCACGCCACTGCACTCTGGGCTGTCTGTGGTGAGGGACCCAACCACAGGAATGCTGCTGGACTTCACAGAGGTACAGACAGACACTTCCACACCAAGTTAGATTTCAAACTCTTAGTAGAGACTAAAACAAGGACTGGTTTAACGAGTGCAAGGAGTAATTAATCAGGAATAGTTTTTGGTGAGCAAAACTGTAGGATTAGTGCACTCACTAATTTAGACAAAAGACCTGAAAGGCATTTAAGGACATTGAAGTAATTGTGGTTCTGTATTGCAGGTCATTGCAACATTCAGCAATGTTATCGCTGATCACACGTTTTTGTGACATCATCTAGCCTTAAGTTGTATTACATTACATTACACTTAGCACACACTTTTATCCAAAGCGACTTTAAAAAGGAGGACACAACAAGCGAACGAAAGTCAAATATTCTCTGGCTCCTGCAGGTGCCTTTGGAGAACACCGGCCTGTCTGCCAAGAACTCTCTCTCCCTGCAAAGGGCCCCAGGGCCTCCCTCTGAGAGTCTGAGGGGGAGCAACACTAACTACCCCTTTCTGCCAGGTAGGACTCTGGGACATCCACGAGTATTTTTGGTCTTTCGTTTACTATGCTATGGCTATATCCAGATCAGTGCGTTTTTACTGTTTCAGAATTTAATAGTAGCTTCACGACCACTTTCAGTTTTTCATTTGGCAGGCTTTGCCTATGTCCACATCACTCTGTTATCACCTTTTCAGGACGTAAAACTGTTTTTTTTACACAAACAAACACACACACACACACACATACACACACACACACACACACCGTGCGCTGTGTTCATGTGTGGGAGCATTTGTAATCCATTAGAGTTCCTGAGCCTAAAAAAACACAGACTAGTATTGATAACGGGCAGAAACATAAAGATTTTGTTATGTTGCTTTTTAGAAACAGCCTAATGTGATGTAACCCATGCTGTATGCCCGTGCTCTGTATTTGTTTCTGTTATCTGTTACTCTGTACCTCTCCTCCTTTAGGGACTTTAGGGATTACTCCTCATTCTGTCTCCTTTTAATTATTCCTTTATCTCACAACCCTCCATCCTGCAGCTGGCATGGAGGAGCTGACTCTGGAGCAGATCACGAAGAAGTCAGAGCTGGAGGAGGACATCGACTTTGAGAACGGTAGCTGCACCTTCACATCACTGACATGGTTTAGCACAAAACTGTCTTCAGTACTTCACCCATGTTAATGAGTGTTATTACCTAGTCCCCCCGAGGGGGTTGACCAGGTATTGCGATGATCCTGTCCGTGTGTGCGCCTGTCCGCCCACAATGACCCTGTCCGCCCACATGGGGGACCAGGTTGGCATCTCTGATTGCACTTGTTTCTGTTTCTGATTGCACTTGTTTCTGTTTCTGATTGCACTTGTTTCTGTTTCTGATTGCACTTGTTTCTGTTTCTGATTGCACTTGTTTCTGTTTCTGATTGCACTTGTTTCTGTTTCTGATTGCACTTGTTTCTCTGCTAGATTTGCTCACAGTGCCTCCTGGACTAAAATCTGGAATGGACTTCAGTGCAAAAGGTATAAGCCTGTAACTACTTCATTCATGTCTCAGTGCAAAAGGTATAAGCCTGTAACTACTTCATTCATGTCTCAGTGCAAAAGGTATAAGCCTGTAACTACTTCATTCATGTCTCAGTGCAAAAGGTATAAGCCTGTAACTACTTCATTCATGTCCCTCCCACCCCTGAAGCTGTGCTGCACACACTGATACTTTGATGTTACTGCTGTATCTGCAGATGCCAAAACAGCAACTAAAGGGGAGGTGAACCTGTTGTCCCTCCTGTCCACTTTTGATGACATCATCGATGCTGTTCCTGATGAAGAGGAGAAGAAGGGGAAAGCAGCAGCAAGTGCTGAGACACCAAAACTTCCCCGGACAAACAGTCTGGAAGACCTTGGAATTAAGGAGGTACGCTGGAAAACACTATCAATGCTTAAACTGGTACATACAGTACCTGTGTATATAGGGTTAAACACACACACACACGCACACATTGCTATACATAATTACATTAATAGATAATATTATGTACTTTTCACACTTATCCATGTGTGTGTATCTAAAGCATGACTTTGCATAACTACCAGGTACTAAGACTGAATTCTGATGATGATGTTGTTGTTGTTGTTGTTTTTCTCAGGGTCCCGTGCAGTCTTCTCAGGCCCCTGCCACTGCTGCTGGGAAGAAAGAGGGGGCGAGTGCAGAGAAAGAGAAAGAAAAAGAAAAAGACGCTAAGAAGTGGGCCATACCCGTGGACATCCACACACCTTGCCAAGACTTCTACAAGCGCATTCCTGACCCAGCCTTTAAGGTACCTGTCCTAAAATACACCTTGCCAAGACTTCTATAAACGCATTCCTGACCCAGCCTTTAAGGTACATAAGATATGGACCTGGATATGTAATGTAGCTCCTTTTAATGCCACATAATACAGAGGAGGCAGAGGAAGAGTTTGGTTGTATACGGCCACTCTGCATGTGAAACGTGATTGCCAGGCCTAAAAGATCTCAGGAATGGTGTCTGAAATCAGGCGTGGGACAGTAGGGTACATTTGAAACGTTTTCATAATTTCAGCCATGGAATTATTTCATGCCTAATGCTCTGCATTGGACATGTCGTGTAATGTTTTTATGTGTTTGTGTTCATAAACTATGTTTTTAGCAAAACAGTTTCTTACACAGGTTTGCATACTCTTTCTACTACCATTTGTTGTTCTAAACATTTCAATGGTAATTTGTAACTGGAAGGATAAGGAAGAATTTGCTCCTGTGTATATGACAAACTCTTTAAACTTGAACTTTGAAGTTTGACCTCTGCCTTCTTGTTCCTGCAGTGGTCCTTCGAGCTGGATGAGTTCCAGAAGCAGGCCGTGCTGAGACTGGAAGCCCACGAGTCTGTGTTTGTGGCAGCACATACGTCGGCTGGTAAAACAGTGGTGGCGGAGTACGCGATCGCTCTGTCTCAGAAACACATGACTAGGTAAGCATGTTTACGTGTGTGTGTGTGAGTGGGTGTTGTTTTGTATGCATACAGTATGTCACAAAAGTGAGTACACCCTTGACATTTTACCAAAAAAATTGCTATATCTGTTGAAGGGACAATACTACACAAATGAAACTTCAATATGTTTTTGAGTTGTCAGTGTACAGCTTGTGTACCAGTATTCATTTGCTGTCCTCTGAGAACAATTTTACACACAGGCATTTTTGTATAAATAGCAGGCCACAAAAGTGAATACACCCTGAATTAGGGCTGGGCGATATATCGATATTATCGTAATATCGATATATTTTTTAAGAAGATATGTATTTGACACTATATCGCCATATCGCTATATTTTCGATGCTTCAATACCACTTTATCAAAACCACTTATTTTAATGTGTTCACACTGTTCAGACAGTGAACAGTCAGCTGTACCCCTGCGTGTGTTACTGTTTACTTTTTATTTACTTTATTTGCACAGCTCTTTTATTGTAGTCTTAACTTAACATAAAACACTTTGCTCATTCTGTTTTTGAAATATCGATATGTATCGTATATCGCCAGTCAGCCCAGAAATATCGTGATATTAGTTTAGGTCCATATCGCCCAGCCCTACCCTGAATGATAACTGTACATATCATTCAACCATAAAACCCACTTGTCCTATTTATCATTTTTGTGTTTTGGTCTGCTCAACTGGACCATACAAATTCGTGTCATGTATTAGAGCTATTCATTTTATTGTTTTGGCTATAATTCTGTCATACTATTCACTGGATGACCAACATGGCTCCTCGTGGCAAAAAAGAAAACTCAGGACTTGAGAAAATGAATTGTTGCTTTACAGAATGATGGCCTATGCTATAAAAGATCAGCAACACCATGAAACTGAGCTACACCATCATGGCTCGAGTCATTAGGTGGTTTTCCAAAACGGGTGCATTATCGGAACAGGCTCAGTCAAAGAAGTTTGGCAAAAGTTGGCTTCAAAAAAGAAATGCATGAGTACAGCCAGCATTGCTGCAGAGGTTGCAGACTGGTCAGACTGACAGAGCTAAAATAATATGGGACATAGTGCAACAACTCGGTCTTCATGGTCGTCCTTCCAAATGAAAACCTCTTTTAAAACTTGATCACAAAAAAGCCAGAAAACTGTTTGCTGAAGACATGCAGTCCAAAAGCATGAATTCCTGAAACCATATCCTGTGCTCTGACGAGATTTAAATAAACTTTTTTTGGCTTAAATGATGTCAGTCATCTGTGGCAGTGGCCTGCTTAACAGTACCATTATAATTGTGCCTTGCCTACAATCAAGCCTAGTAGTGGTAGCATCATGGTTTGGGGCTGCTTCAATGCTGCCAGCACTGGGCAACTGCAGTTCACAAGGAATCATGGATTGCAACATGTGCTGTGGCATTCTGAAGCAGAACTTGATGCCCCCCCCCTTCAGAAAATGGCACACAACAGTTTTTTTCATCATGATAACAACCCCTAACACACCTCCAAGATGACCACTGCCTTCCTGAAGAAGTTGAAAGTGAAGGTAATGCGGTGGCCAAGTATGTCTCCAGACCTGAACCCTATTGAGTACCCGTGGGGCATCCTTAAACAGGACATGAAGGAGCACCAGTGTCTAACATCTCCAGGTCCATAATGCCATAATGGAGGAATAGCAAAGGATCACAAAAACAACCTGTACAGCTCTGGTGAATGTCATATTAAGGCAGTGGTAGATAACAATGGTGCTCACTCAAAAAAAATTACAATTTTGACACAATTTGGACATGTTCACTGTGGGGTGTACTCACTTTTGTGGCCTGCTATGTACACAATAATGCCTGTGTGTAAAGTTGTTTTCAGAAGACAGTAAATTAATACTGCTAC
Organism: Coilia nasus; assembly: GCA_027475355.1. Classification (NCBI taxonomy): domain Eukaryota; kingdom Metazoa; phylum Chordata; class Actinopteri; order Clupeiformes; family Engraulidae; genus Coilia; species Coilia nasus. The sequence continues at coordinate 28,071,214 of CM050201.1, forward strand.
ACAAGCTGCACACTGACTACTGAAAAAACATATTTAAACTTCATTTGTGTAGTATTGTCTCTTGAAAAGATATGGTCCATTTTTTTGCTGAATTGTGAAGGGTGTACTCACTTTTGTGAGATACTGTAACTAAGGGCACGGTGGTGTGGTTCATGTGTCAACACTCTTTGGTGTGTTTTCAGACATATGTGTATGGGGACATTTGTGTGTATGCGCTGTGAAACACAACTTACTTACTTACTTACTTACTTACTTATGTAATACACTGTCGAGCTAAATGTCATAATCCTAAATTATTGCAATCCAGACCCATACATGTATATATTTTGGCCCTATGCCGTCTTTAGCATCCTACCAGTATGCAGCATATTGGTCTATTTATTTGTATAATATTTACTTTTCTTTCCTCTCACCCACTCCCATAGGACGATCTACACCTCTCCCATCAAGGCGCTGTCCAATCAGAAGTTCAGGGACTTCAAGAACACCTTTGGAGATGTGGGGCTGCTGACCGGGGACGTACAGCTCAACCCCGAGGCCTCCTGCCTCATTATGACCACCGAGATCCTTAGGTCTATACACACACACACACACACACACACACACACACACACACACACACACACACACACACACCCCTCATCATGACCACCGAGATCCTCAGGTCTATACACACACACACACACACACACACACACACACACACACACACACACACACACACACACACATACACACACACACACCCCTCATGATGACCACTGAGATACTCAGGTCTATACACACACACACACACACACACACACACACACACACCCCTCATCATGACCACCGAGATCCTCAGGTCTATACACACACACACACACACACACACACACACACACACACACACACACACACACATACACACACACACACCCCTCATGATGACCACTGAGATCCTCAGGTCTATACACACACACACACACACACACACACACACACACACACCCCTCATCATGACCACCGAGATCCTCAGGTCTATACACACACACACACACACACACACACACACACACACACACCCCTCATCATGACCACTGAGATCCTCAGGTCTACACACACACACACACACACACACACACACACAAAAATCAAATGTTTTATAGAAATACACAAATGTGGCACATTAACTTCAGAGTGTCTCTGGTCAGTGTATTCATTTGGTTTATGCAATGTGGTATAAAAAGGTGACTGTTGTTTTCTGCCTCAGGTCGATGCTTTACAATGGCTCCGAAGTTATTCGAGATTTGGAGTGGGTGATTTTTGATGAAGTTCATTACATTAATGATGCTGAGGTAAACCCATATCCAAAATTGTGAAATGTTCTAAATTTAAAGCAGTTTTCCAACCCACTTTTTAATTTGAATAAGAAGTCCTAGCTGGACATGCTACCAATTTGATGAATCTGAAAAATGTTGTATCTCTTCCTTACTTTTATTCCTTATTATCATTCCTCTCTCTCTCTCTCTCTCTCTCTCTCTCTCTCTCTCTCTCTCTCTCTCTCTCTCTCTCTCTCTCTCTCTCTCTCTCTCTCTCTCTCTCTCTCTCTCTCTCTCTCTCTCTCTCTCTCTCTCTCTCTCTCTCTCTCTCTCTCTCTCTCTCTCTCCGTGCATCCAGAGGGGAGTGGTGTGGGAGGAGGTTCTGATCATGCTGCCTGAGCATGTTAGCATCATCCTGCTGAGTGCCACTGTGCCCAACGCACTGGAGTTCAGCGATTGGATCGGGTAAGTGACTGACTGCAGTGGCCTTTTCCCCGCCACACTGCAGACTCTCTCCTTGGCCGTGTCCAAAATGTTCACTTCTTCTTTGTATAGTCCACTAGGTAGGGTGTTAGTTCAGCGAGTGGATCAGGTAAGTGACTGACTGCAGTGGCGATTCCCTTACCCAGGCCCGCCAATGCAGGGGCACAAATGGGTCTCTTGTCCCGGGCCCAGGGAAAGAGGGGGGGGGGGGGGGGGGGGGGGGGGGGCAGAACTTTCCCTTATCATACTGCACACTCTCTCTTTGACCCTGTCTGAAATGTTCACTCTTTTACTATACGCTTCACTACATAGGCTGTGAGTTACATTGTTTTGTCCCCTACATGGGGCGCTACATAGAGAATGAGTGAACATTTCAGATTCAGCCTTTCACTCTTGACAGGTCACTTGGCACTCTCTGATGCTGTCCTGTTTTTTTGTCCTTCCTTCATAACAATAAATTCTATTCTATTGTATTTTATTCTCTTCTGTTGTAAAGTAAGACAGATTTCCTTTTCCTGAAGCACAATGTGCTGTTTCTTTTTGTACCTTCACCTATTTATCATAACAATAAATTCCATTCTATTCTATTGTACAGTAGGACATGATGTGCTCTACCTGAAGCCCACTTGTAGTTTAGTATGTGAGACTTCTCCTTGTGGTTGTATGTTTGTTTGGTGTTAGTGTACTCGGTTGTATGTCCGTGTATTTAGTGTACCAGTAACTTTTGTCGCCTTTCTTGGCCAGAGCTCCCTGGAAGAAGAGTAACTCAGTGGGACCTTGGATAAATAAATAATTAAATAAAAATAGTTAAATAAAAAATAAAACACTGTGCCGTGTTTTTCCCGCTCTCCCCCCATAAAGCCGCATAAAGAAGCGGCACATCTACGTGATCAGCACCCTGAAGAGGCCCGTACCCCTGGAGCACCACCTCTACACAGGAAACAGCACCAAGACCCAGAAGGAGCTCTTCCTCCTCATCGACCCTGCCGGAAACTTCCTCACCAAAGGGTACGCTTGGCCACGCACACTCTGAGTCGCCGCGGAGTAGCACAGATACAGTTGCCTAGACAACCTGACAGTTTAATGGGTGGTTGATAAATGGACAGTCTTTCACACATTTATCATTGGCATGGTCAAGTAGTGTATCTATTTAAAGCAATACTAAGTAGTTTTTCATCCTCGGTCGCCCTACAGGTTGGAAGCGGAATTGTCTCTTATAAAGAACTACAGAGAGACGGTCCGCTCCTCCAAACTTACTTAGTGCGGTTATAGCCCATAGAGGGTGGCAAAGCGAATTGAGAAGTGCCTTTCAACTTGTTACAAGTTGATTAAGCACTGAAACGATTTCGGAAAAAAAAAACTGCTTGGTGTTGCTTTAAAGTTTTCATGCATTAATTTCTGCAGCATATAAAATCACAAAAGCCCTGAAACATACATGTCAGGGAAGACACACACATAACAGGAAGTGATGTATTTGTGTGTATTTGTGTTAAAGGTATTACGCTGCCGTGGATGCCAAAAAGGAACGAACGAGCAAACACGCCCAGTCTTTCGGCACCAAGAACACGTCTCAGAACACCACACCCAACCAGGTCACGCCTTTCGCTTGCTTGTTGTTTATTTGTTTGGCTGTTGTCTCATGAAATGATGCAAGATCATTATCTGTAATGCAATTCTTGTGCTGTTCCCTGTCCCTTCCTGACTGATGTGATTAAATCTAATCGTTAGACTCCCCCAGGGCGTTTTTGATTTTATTTGAGATGGAATCACAAGAGGAATAACATATTGCGCCATAGGGTAGATTTAAGAAGCAGTGTTATCAGACTAGACATGTATCAGAAAGAAGTGAAAATCATATTGTCATAGACATATCGTGATTCTTGCTGCCAGATATACTGTGCCAAAACAATATTGTGATTGTATACTGCCCTACAAAGCCAAAAGGCAGTAACTACACATTTTCTCAAAACTGAGTTTAGACTGGAAATTGACTTTGTAAGACCTCTTTTGTCTTATGACCATATAGTTTCTGTACATAAAAATATCTTGCTTCTAAGAAAGTACATAAAAGCATCACTACTATTATACATACACCATGTTAAACTGGGCATTATAACAACTTTAAAGACATTTTTCTCAGTTTCAATGTGTGCGTAGTTACTGCACTTTGCCTTTGTAGGGCAGAATACTGCATCCATCTTTGTCCTCCCCACCTGCTGAATTGTAGTAAATATTGTTGTTATTCCCCCCTCCTCCCTGTGTCACAGGACAAGGCCGTGTAAATGTTCTTATTGTCCCTCCTCCCTGTGTCACAGGACAAGGCCGTGTGGCTCACGCTCCTGAACTTCCTGTCTCAGCGGCAGCAGACGCCGGTGGTGGCGTTCACCTTCTCACGGACGCGCTGCGACGACAACGCCCGCTCGCTGGGCACCCTGGACCTGACCAGCGCCACGGAGAAGAGTGAGGTGCACTCCTTCTTCCAGAAGAGCCTGAGCCGACTCAGGGGCGGCGACCGGCAGCTGCCGCAGGTACAGAGCTGTGGAGGGGCTGGTCAAGACTGTCAATCAAAAATATATATATATTATTTGGTTTTAATGTATAATTTTCTTTGTATATAGATTGCAGTTATAGTGTTTTCAAGTGGTATTTGTTCTTGTTTTTGAGGGCCCCCCTTTACTTTCAAAAACCTACAAGAACTGTCTGTTAAAGTGAGAATACGGTTTAATTATTTTATTCATTTTAAGGTCTAAAAGGTATCTGGAATGTTTTAGTGTTCCAGAATAAACATATGTAGGTTCTCCTGAGTGGTCCTCTAGTTTATGGGTGTTCAGCACCAGAATCATTGGACCTAACTATGCTGTGGACTGAGCTATGCTGTGGAGTTAGCTACTGTCAGAGAGAAGAGAAACGGCATTTTGATTTTTGTTTATGCCCTGCACATGCATGGAAGTTGACAATAAAATCACCCTGACCTTGAACCCTGACCTTGAACCTTTGACCTTGAACCTTGTTGTAGATCGTACTGATGAGGGACCTGCTGAAGAGGGGCATCGGCGTTCACCACAGTGGCATCCTGCCCATCCTCAAGGAGGTCATCGAGATGCTCTTCTCACGGGGGCTGGTGAAGGTGGGACATGCACGCACACTTGTCTTCTAAGCCTAAATCGTCTGTAGAGTGAGCTTATTTTCAAATCTAACCAAAACACCCACTCACTCCTTCACCCACTCACTCCTTCACCCACTTATACTCACTCACTCACTCATTCACACACTTACTTACTCACTCACACACAAAAATGAATACAAACTCTTTCACACACGCACACACACGCACACACACACACCCACACACACCCATGCTACACACAGGTTCTGTTTGCTACAGAGACCTTTGCCATGGGGGTGAATATGCCAGCCAGGACAGTGGTGTTCGACTCCATCCGCAAACACGATGGCACCGGCTTCAGAAACCTCCTGCCTGGTAAGAAGCTCACACATAAGAATCCCCCTCCAGAAGAACAGTTAGCTAGAGGGAAAGATGGTTTGCAGGCATGCAGGCTGGATGTTTAAGTGCAGAGATATGAGTGAGTGGAAAACTCTGTGGTCAGGTCTCTGTAAAACGATGTACGCAGGTAAGGACAGTCAGTGGGAAAGATGGATTACAAGCATATATGGCGGATTTATGAGTGGGTTGTCTGTGCCCAGGGCCAGCCATAAGGGTGATAAATATGAAAGCTTTGCGGAGTCCAGCCGCCAAGGAGGGACCAGTCACCATGGTGGGGGGGGGGTGGTCAATAATTGGATCATTTCAGGGGCCCAGCCATCTCTTTGGGCAGGCCTGTCTATGTCTGTGTGTCTGTACCAGTGACTGTAGCTGTTGAGTCAACATTCTAAGTCTTTGGTGCCTCGGGCTCGTATAAGTGTGTAGGGGGTCTGTGTGTCTGAAGTATCCCTGCCCCGGGAAACTTAGCTAAGGCATACGTATCTCCTTGTGGGTATGTGTGTAGTCTGTTTTTTATGTTATTAGTGTTATTATGTCTTCCTTTTGTAAGTCGCTTTGGATAAAAGCGTTTGCTAAGTGTAATGTAATTGTCTGTAGAGCTCAGAGCTGTTGTAGACTTTCTGGCAGTGTGGACCCACATCATTTCATCTTTTTAGGTTGCAGAGAATACTGGGAATGGAAAGGTTGTCAATGGCAATAAAATGATTCATAAGCAAGCAGTAGTCACTCGTGTTGTGATGCTAAAGGTGGCGTTGGGCAGATAGACCAGGTGGAGGTGAGGAAGGTCCAGGTGTTTGGTGATGATGAAGGGTGTGTGTGTGTGTGTGTGTTTGTGTGTTTGGATTATGATGAAGGTGTGTGTGTGTGTGTGTGTGTGTGTGTGTGTGTGTGTGTGTGTGTTTGTGTGTTTGGATTATGATGAAGGGTGTGTGTGTGTGTGTTTGTTTGGCAAGTGATGAAGGGGTGTGTGTGTGTGCTTTGGCAGATAATGAGGTGTGTGTGTGTGTGTGTGTGTGTGTGTGTGTGTGTGTGTGTGTGTGTGTGTGTGTGTTTTGGCAGATGATGAAGGATGTGTGTGCTTTGGCAGATGATGAAGGACGTGTCTCATGTTTGTCGTTTGTGTCATGTGTCGTGTGTGTGTGTCTTTTTGTGTCGTGTGTGTGTGTGTCACAGATCTGTTTGTTTTGAGCTGTCTCAGACTCACAGACGCACACAGTGACAAAGACACAATATGGTAGACAGCAGGGGCCCCTTGGTGGCTTTCTGATGCAATCACAGATCCGTGTAATTAGGTTTGCCGTGTGTGTGTGTGTATGTGTTATTGTGTGATGTGCGTCACTGTGTGCTCATGAGGGTTGTGTTTTGCATGGACCTTCAATCTAATACATGGCAGGTTTTTCTTAGTTTGTTTTTGTATTGTGTATGAGTGAACCGTCACATATCTAGTGATAAAGCTTTGTGTGTGTGTGTGTGTGTGTGTGTGTGTGTGCGTGTGTGTGTGTGTCTGAGTGTGCATGAGGTAGACAGAGACAGATAGATAGTATATGCATTTTCACAGATGCCAACATATACAAACATATTTTTACACCTACTGTCATGATTTATATGGTGTGTGTATGGGCATTTTTTACACCTACTGTCATGATTTATATGGTGTGTGTATGGGCATTTTTTACACCTACTGTCATGATTTTTATGGTGTGTGTATGGGCATTTTTTACACCTACTGTCATGATTTATATGGTGTGTGTATGGGCATTTTTCACACCTACTGTCATGATTTTTATGGTGTGTGTATGGGCATTTTTTACACCTACTGTCATGATTTACATGGTGTGTGTATGGACATCTCCATGTTCTGTGTGTGTGTGTGTGTCTGTCTGTACCCTGTATGAAGTATTGTTTCTTGTCTTTAATCAAGTGCACAGTCCTTGCACACAACATTATTGATTCATTCATTCCTACATCCATTGCTTGTATGTGCTCTTAAAAATCTCCTGACAGATTTCTGCCCTATCTGTCAAAATGATGTAACATTTCCCCCAAATGAACTAACCCATAGACATCAGAGAGAGAGGGAGAGGGAGAGAAGGAGAGAGAAAGAGAGGAAGAGCCAGACCGAGAAAGAGAGGAAGAGATCAAGAGAGACAGAGAGATAGAGAGACGAAGACTGATCGAGTGAGAGCATAAATTTGCAAGTAGAAGTTTAACAAGCACACAGAAGCAGCCTGGGTGTGAATAGAGGCAGTCAGACTGGGGGATGGAGGACAGGATGCTGTGTGCGGCAGCAGTAGGCTGCAGTGGGCGGGAGTGGAGGCTGGCAGGTTTTAGCAGCAGGGAGCATGTCTGGGTTATTTACATTTTAAGGGAACACACGGCAAAATGTAAATGTATTATATATGTATTATATATCAAATGTATTATAACAGCTATTTTTATTACACAGTATTGTTATTATGCATTATTATTATGGTGATTCGTACTCCTAATTGTCCTAATTATTATTTATTTATTTATTTATTTATTTATTTATTTATTATTATTATTATTATTATTATTATTATTATTATTATTATTATTATTATTATTATTATTATTATTATTATTATTATTATGTCTGTTGGTAATGTGTGTTAACCTGTGTGCGTGTTGTTAATGTGTGCTTGCATGTGTGTGTGCTGTTAATGTGTTCACCTGTGTGTGTGTGGCTGCAGGTGAGTATATTCAGATGGCCGGCCGTGCGGGCAGGAGAGGTCTGGACGCCACGGGGACCGTCATTATCCTCTGCAAGACTGGCGTGCACGACATGGCCGACCTACACGTCATGATGCAGGTTAGCCACACCCACACTGCCTACGTGTTTATTTATCCGTTTGTTTGTTTGTTTGTTTGTTTGTGTGTTTATAGTAAAGTCTTTAGTGTCACTATAGAAACACAGCGAGATGGCATGTATAGTGGGCACATTTCCACTTCCTCTGATAGTCAGTAGCCTTATATTAAATAGTTGTAAATAGCGCCTTGGAACTGTGCACCCTACCCCTCTTTTATTCTTTAATCTTTTCTTGCACTATTATTTAATTATTCTGTGTTGTAAATATTCTACAAACATGTCTGCACTGGAGAAGGAGCTGTTTTTAATCTCAGTGGACATGTGTATAGTGACAATAGAAGGCATTCTATTCTATTCTATTCTATTCTATTCTATTCTAATCTATTCTATTCTATTCTATTCTGCTCTATTCTAATGTATTCTATTCTATTCTATTCTATTCTATTCTATTCTATTCTATTCTATTCTATTCTATTCTATTCCATTCTATTACAGTCACAGCTAGTCACACTCTTTTTCTGTTCATACACATATGTGGGTAAATGTGTGGCTAATTTGGTCTCACCTATGCTATGTGTTTTTGAACACTGAAAAACTGTCTGAAACTGAACTGAACTGACTTGAACTGTCTGAAAAAGCAAACACACACCTCAAAACACACACTTGAAAACCCACACACACACACCTGAGCAATATGGCCATGTTTCTATGCAGAGGAAGGTAACTGTATGGACGAACATCACAGCAGCTATGCAGCATTCAG
>CM050201.1:28085092-28147592 GCA_027475355.1 Coilia nasus
CTCTCTTCTCTGCTTTACCTGTATCCTAAGGGGCCGTTCACACTGGGACGCTTTTCTCTCTGCCATGCGCTCAAATTCAGGTGTTTTCCTATAGACCATTGCAGCTGACAAACCGTTTGACTGTTGCAACGCGGCCCACTGCTTTTTCTGCCTGCGCCTAAAAAACTAGTTCCCTTCCTTTTCTCATCCTCCCATGGTCTGTCTATGCCGTGTTCTCATCTTCTCATCCTCCCATGGTCTGTCTATGCCGTGTTCTCATCTTCTCATCCTCCCATGGTCTGTCTATGCCGTGTTCTCATCTTCTCATCCTCCCATGGTTTGTCATGGTATGTGTGTGCGTGTGTGTGTGTCTGTCCTCTCTTCTTCTCTTCTCATTCTCTTATGGTCCCCCTTTCTTCATCCTTCTCTTCCTGCCTGCTGCTGATGTCATCTCTGCTGCCCAGTCTAGTGTCCTATTCTCCCTCTCTTCTTCAGCTCCTCTCCTCTACTCACTGTCACTCATTTACCTTCCCCTTGTCATTCTCTTAATGTCCCTCTATCCTCATCCCTTTTTCTTCTTCTAATATTCTTTTGCTCCCTCTCTCCTGTCCCTTCCTCTGCTCTCCGCTCGTCCTCCTATGGTCCCTCCATCCTCACCCTCCTCTTCCTGCATCTCTCTCTCTCCTCATGGTCACTCCCCTTCCTCTTCTTATTCTGTTAATGTCCCTCTATTCTCATCCTTTGTTTCCCTTTTCTACCTTTCTTGTGGTCCCTCTCTCCTGTCCTCTCCTCACCCCTCCCCTCGTTCTGGTCCCTCCATCCTCCTCTTCCTGCATTTCTCTTTCTCCTCTCATGGTCACTCCCCTTCCTCTTCTCATTCTGTTAATGTCCCTCTATTCTCATCCTTTGTTTCCCTTTTCTACCTTTCTTGTGGTCCCTCTCTCCTGTCCTCTCCTCACCGCTCCCCTCGTTCTGGTCCCTCCATCCTCTCCCTCCTCTTCCTGCATCTCTCTTTCTCCTCTCATGGTCACTCCTCTTCCTCTTCTCATTCTGTTAATGTCCCTCTATTCTCATCCCTTGTTTCCCTTTTCTACCTTTCTTGTGGTCCCTCTCTCCTCTCCTCTCCTCTCCTCTCCCCTCGTCCTCCTATGGTCCCTCCATCCTCCTCCTCCTCTGCCTGCCTGCTGTTAATCTCATCTCTGCTGTCCATTCTAGTTTCCTCCTCTAACTCTTCAGCTCCTCTAATGAATCTGATTGGAGTCTCATATAAGACCCATTACAATGGATAATACGTCATTTTGACTGTCCAGATAATGCATTTACAATTACTGGCGAATGTGTAATTTTGACTGTCCGGAATTACGCAGTTACGATTATTGTATGAATATGTTATTTCGACTGTCCAAATTATGCATTTCCGAATACTGTATAATTATGTTATTGCGACTGTCCAGATTATGCATGTATAATTATGAACTTCTAACTGTAGGTCACTGTAGGTTGCTACAAACAGTATGCTGTTGTATTATATTTAAGGAGAATATTAGCAAGGATAGGGCTGTGTTTATAGTATAATAGTATAATATATAGTATAGTATTATAGTATAATATAGTATATTAGTAAGAGTATGCTGTTGTACTATATTTAAGGAGAATATTAGCAAGGATAGGGATGTGTTTATAGTATAATAGTATAATATATAGTATAGTATTATAGTATAATAGTATAATATAGTATATTAGTAACGGTATGCTGTTGTACTATATTTAAGGAGAATATTAGCAAGGATAGGGCTGTGTTCATAGTATAGTAGCATACTAGTAACAGTAACATGTTGGAGAGGACAGAGCTGTTCTACTATATTTGAGGATGTTGGTGAGGATGGGGCTGTTGTGTTATATATTAGCGAAGATAGGGCTGTGTTTATAGTATTATAGTATAATAGTAACAGTGTGCTGTTGTACTATATTGGGGGATGTTGTTGAGGATAAGGCTGTTGTGTTGTATTTGAGGATGTTGGCGAGGATGGGGCTGTTGTGTTATATATTAGCGAGGACAGGGTAGGGCTGTGTTTATAGTATAATAGTATAATAGTAACAGTGTGCTGTTGTACTATATTGGGGGATGTTGTTGAGGATAAGGCTGTTGTGTTGTATTTGAGGATGTTGGCGAGGATGGGGCTGTTGTGTTATATATTAGCGAGGACAGGGTAGGGCTGTGTTTATAGTATAATAGTATAATAGCAACAGTATGCTGTTGTGTTGTATGTGAGGATGTTGGCAAGGATGGGGTTGTTGTGTTGTATTTGAGGATGGTGAGGGTAGGGCTGTTGTATTATATGTGAGGATATAAGTGAAAGCAGGGCTGTGTTTATACTATAGTAGTATACAGTATAACAGTATGCTGTTGTATTATATGTGAGGATATAAGTGAAAGTAGGGCTGTGTTTATACTATAGTAGTATACAGTATAACAGTATGCTGTTGTATTATATGTGAGGATATAAGTGAAAGTAGGGCTGTGTTTATACTATAGTAGTATACAGTATAACAGTATGCTGTTGTATTATATGTGAGGATATAAGTGAAAGTAGGGCTGTGTTTATACTATAGTAGTATACAGTATAACAGTATGCTGTTGCATTATATGTGAGGATGTTGGCGAGGATGGGGCTGTTGTGTTATATTTGAGGAGACTATTGGTGAGGGTAAGGCTGTGTTTATAGTTTAGTAGTATAACAGTATGCAGTTGTATTATATTGGAGGATATAAGCGAGGATAGGGCTGTGTTGTTGGAAGCCTCTGTGTAATAAATGGGGAGCTGTCGGGCCGAGAGAGTGCCCAGAGATTCCCCTGGCGAGGATGGGGCTGTTGTGTTATATATTAGCGAGGATAGGATAGGGCTGTGTTTATAGTATAATAGTGACAGTATGCTGTTGTATTATATTGGAGGATATAAGCGAGGATAGGGCTGTGTTGTTGGAAGCCTCTGTGTAATAAATGGGGAGCTGTCGGGCCGAGAGAGTGCCCAGAGATTCCCCTGGCGAGGATGGGGCTGTTGTGTTATATATTAGCGAGGATAGGATAGGGCTGTGTTTATAGTATAATAGTAACAGTATGCTGTTGTATTATTTTGGAGGATATAAGCGAGGGTGAAGCTGAGCTGTGTTGTTGGAAGCCTCGTTGTAATAAATGGGGAGCTGTCGGGCCGAGCGGTGCCCACAGATTCCCCTGGCAACTGGCACAGCTGGCATGGCGGGCACACGGCACAGGAAGTGGAGACGCTAAAGAGCCATCTCATTAAAGCTCATTAATCACCACACACACACACACACGTATACACGCACACACACACTCACACATACTCATGTATACACGCACACTCACACGTGCACACACACAAACACATTCAGTCACACATGCGCACAAACACTTAGACGTGTCTGCATAGACACACACACACGCACACACACATCCTGCCTCTCTGCGGCTATTGCCATGCCAACTGAGTGGTGAGATTATGGCCTGTTATGACAGTTTGTGTGGCCACAGTGCTGGCATGTATGTTCAATCCACACACTCACACACAAACAAACACTCACACAAACACACACACACACACACACACACACACACACACACACACACACACACACAGGCCAAACAGAGCTGAGAATTACATGAAGGAATCTGTGTGTCTGCCCCCTGCTTATCTTCCTGCTTCTGCAGTGTGGATCACACAGATGTCATGTCCTGTCAGAATCCCATTTCATCTTTTCTTTCTTTCTCTTTCTTTCTTTCTCTCTTTCTTTCTTTCTTTCTTTCTTTCTTTCTCTCCCTCCTGTAGTTTGTGCGCGTTCAGGAGAGGATGCGTGTCCAGGAGGAGTTGGACAAACTTCTCTTCCTAACGTCTGACCAGTCCCTCGCCCTGCTACCAGAGTACCACCAGAGGATTAAGGTTAGTTTGCATAGTCTTAGACCAATCCCTCGCCCTGCTACCAGAATACCACCAAAGGATTAAGGTTCGTTCGCTTAGTCTTAAACCAGTCCCTCGCCCTGCTGCCAGAGTACCACCAGAGGATTAAGGTTTGTTCACTTAGTCTTAGACCAGTCCCTCGCCCTGCTACCAGAGTACCACCAGAGGATTAAGGTTAGACCAATCCCTCGCTCTGCTGCCAGAGTACCACCAGAGGATTAAGGTTTGTTCACTTAGTCTTAGACCAGTCCCTCGCCCTGCTACCAGAGTACCACCAGAGGATTAAGGTTAGACCAATCCCTCGCTCTGCTGCCAGAGTACCACCAGAGGATTAAGGTTTGTTCACTTAGTCTTAGACCAGTCCCTCGCCCTGCTGCCAGAGTACCACCAGAGGATTAAGGTTAGACCAGTCCCTCGCCCTGCTGCCAGAGTACCACCAGAGGATTAAGGTTAGACCAGTCCCTCGTCCTGCTACCAGAGTACCACCAGAGGATTAAGGTTAGTTCGCTAGGTGGCACCATACCAGTTGCAGCAGCACAGACTCGTGTGCCAGAGCAGGCCACAGTAAATCACCTCTAAAATGAACTCCAACCAGCCAGAGTCCAGTGCAGCCAAATCCTGAAAGGTGTGAGCAAACTGCATCAAGTCTCAAGGACTATTTCTTACATTTTATGGCCTGGTTAAACAGAATGGGTATGTATTAATTCCGTCGAACTGTTCAAATATGAAAAGTAGTTCTAAAATTCTGGCATCTTGCTTTTGTGGTCTACTTTTTAACGTCAGGTTGCATTAAACAACAGACGATGATTCGTAATTGTAAAGAAATCATAGAATAATTTAAATGTTCCGACATGAAGTTTTAAATGTTTCCTATATTCACGAGTATGGTAACCGGGCCATAAGTGGGATAACGGCCTTCGAGGCGTGCATTCCATGGAATTGATCATCTTGGCGGAGCATAACTTCCTTCCGCTTCCGTGGAGTGCACGCCTCGTCGGCCGTTATCCCTTACTTATTAAACTGACAGCATGTCCAAGACGGACGCGTCTTTAGCGAAAAAAACGTCCTCAGCGCCTTGGAGAGGATAGCAACAGGTGTGACTAACACCAGGTGACATGACGAAATTAAATTGCCAATTAGGCACACTTCAGGTGCTGAAGGCAGTGCAGCTGAAGAGGCGGGTGGTGTGTGTGTGAGTGTGTGTGTGTGTGTGTGTGTGTGTGTTGTGTTAGGTACTGGAGTCTCTAAACTACATAGACGCTAGCGGAGTGGTGTAGCTTAAGGGGCAGGTGGTGTGTGTGTGTGATGATGATGGTGATGATAGTGTGTGTGCGTGTTGTGTTGGGTCCTTGAGCTGCTAAACTACATTGATGATGAAGGGGCGGGTGGCAAGTGTGTGGGATGATGATGATGATGATGATGATGATATAGTGTGTGTGTGTGTGTTAGGTCCTAGAGGCACTAAACTACATCGACGCGAGCGGAGCAGTCCAGCTGAAGGGGCGAGTGGCGTGCCAGATCTCCAGCCACGAGTTGCTGCTGACGGAGCTGCTGTTTGAGAACACGCTGAGCCCTCTGGCACGGTGTGTGAGTGTGAGTGTGTCTGTGTAAGTGTGTATGTGTGTGTGTGTGCAGACATACATGTGTATGGAATGGATGTGTGTGTGGGTGCCTGTGTTTTTGTGTAAATTCAGATTTAGAGTCTATTTGCTAAGTGATGCTCAGGTGTGAGTGCACCTGTGTGTGAGTACAACCTGTGAGTGTTAGTGAGGCAGCGTGTGTGTATGTGTGTGTGTGTGTGTGCATCAATGCATCCTTTGTGTGTGTGCGCAGATTATGTCCCTTTCTGTATCCCCAGTGTGTGCACTGTGTCAGCTGCGTGAGAGTGTGTGTGTGTGTGTGTGCGTGTGTGTGTGTGTGTGTTTGTGTGTGTGTGTGTGAAGATGATGCCCCTTTCTGTATCCCCAGTGTGTGCACTGTGTGAGCTGCGTGAGAGTGTGTGTGTGTGTGTGTGTGTGTGTGTGCATCAGTGCAACCTGTGTGTTCGTGAGTGTGTGTGTGTGTGTGTGTGTGTGTGTGTGTGGTGTGTGTGTGTGTGTGTGTGTGTGTGTGGAGATGATGCCCCTTGTCTGTGCACTGTGTCAGCTGCATGAGAGTGTGTGTGCGTGTGTGCATAAGGGCAACCTGTGTGTTCGTGAGTGTGCGAGTGTGTGTGTGTGTGTGTGTGTGTGTGTGTGTGTGTGTGTGTGTGGAGATGATGCCCCTTGTGGTGTGTAGCCATGCATGAGTGATGTTGATGTTTCAGCGCGTGCGTCCATCATGGACATGATTACCTAAGAGGCTAAGAGTGAAATTATTTAAGCGAGCTCAGAGACTAGCAGTCTAAGAGTGAAATTATTTAAGCGAGCTCCGAGACTAGCAGTCTAAGAGTGAAATTATTTAAGCGAGCTCAGAGACTAAGAGACTAAGAGTGAAATTATTTAAGCGAGCTCAGAGACTAGGAGTCTAAGGGCCCATTTCCACCGCACTCTCTGCGTGTTCAGCGCGTGGCCGTATTCTGTCCGTATTCGTTTAGAATGCACGTTAACAGATTAGACCATTTCCACCGCAAGCGTGTTCTGAGCGTATTCTGTCCCTATACAAACCTATTGTATTACGCCCACGCGCTGAACATGGCTACGCGCTGAACAAGGCGGTGGAAATGAGCCCTAAGAGTGAAATTATTTAAGCGAGCTCAGAGACCAGGAGTCTAAGAGTGAAATTATTTAAGCGAGCTCAGAGACCAGGAGTCTAAGAGTGAAATTATTTAAGCGAGCTCAGAGACCAGGAGTCTAAGAGTGAAATTATTTAAGCGAGCTCAGAGATTAGGAGTCTAAGAGTGAAATTATTTAAGCGAGCTCAGAGACTAGGAGTCTAAGAGTGAAATTATTTAAGTGAGCTCAGAGACTAGGAGTCTAAGAGTGAAATTATTTAAGCGAGCTCAGAGACTAGGAGTCTAAGAGTGAAATTATTTAAGCGAGCTCAGAGACTAGGAGTTTAAGAGTGAAAATATTTAAGTGAGCTCAGAGACTAGGAGTCTAAGAGTGAAATTATTTAAGCGAGCTCAGAAACTCATCTTGGACATGCAGGGCTTCTATATTTACTCAGCGATCACATGATCACTCGCCCCAGTTACATCAGCAGTCAGGGCAAATGGCCACCTTGCGTGTGTGTGTGTGTGTGTGTGTGTGTGTGTGTGTGTGTGTGTGTGTGTGTGTGTCTGTCTGTCTGTCTGTCTGTCTGTCTGTCTGTCTATGTGTGTCTGTGTGTGTGTGGTTCTGGGTTTGTGAGTGTGTTCTGTTCTGTGTCCTGTACGCTTGTGTGTGTGTGTGTGTATGTGTTTCCGTGTGCATGTTTGTGAGTATGTTGTGTTCTGTTCTGTGTGTCCTGTTTGCTTATGTGTGTGTGTGTGTGTGTGTGTGTGTGTGTGTGTGTGTGTGTGTGTGTGTGTGTGTGTGTGTGTGTGTGTGTGTGTTTGTGTGTGAGTGTGTGTGTGAGGTGGCAAACTCTGGTCATATGGCTCGGACAGACGAGTCAGAGCCTTCAGGACATACCCAGTAAACACACACACACACTCTTTCTCACACACACACACACACACACACACACACACACACACACACACACACACACTCTTTCTCACACACACACACACAGACTCATTCTCACATCCATCCACCCGCTGGCAAGGGCATTTCACCTGCTGCTTGAGCAGCAGCCAACACCATGTTCGTATGTGTAGCCTACTAGCTCTCTGCTGTGTGTGTGTGTGTGTGTGAGAGTGTGAGTGTGAGTGTCTGTGTCTATCTGTGTGTGTGTGAGTGTGTAGCCTACCAGTACAGCTGCGTGTGTGTAAGGGACCAGCCCTCCAGCTCCATGGAGGCCCTGAATTAGTGATGAACTGCAGGGTGTGTGTGTGCGCGTGTGTGTGTGTGTGTGTGTGTGTGTGTGTGTGTGTGTGTGTGTGTGTGTGTGTGTTGTGCTGAGTGGAGAAGCATGTTCCTTGGCTGTGCCTCTTCAACTTGAACACCAGAGATTTGATGTTCACAGGTAGTCCAACAGTGAGGCCTTTGAGTCTCTTTTGTGTAAGTGTGTTTGTGTGTGTGTGTGTGTGTATGTCTGTGTGTGATTCTTATGTAATTTTACGAAGCAGGTTATTTTACTCTATTTTAATAGTTTCCTCCTTCTCGTTGATTCTTCGTATCTATATATGAAATTACTATTTGTCTTTCTATTAATTTTTTTTCCTTATTCCTACTTACTCTATTTTCCTATATTTTTTAATTACTTGTCTTTTTCTTTAATATTAAGGGAATAGGGGGCAGTAGAAGTGTTATACAAAAGAGAGGTATGCTAAACAGAGATGGACATAGCGTGTTTGTGTGTGTGCGCGCGTGTGTGTGTGTGTATGGTGTGTGTGCATGCATGTGAGTATGTGAGTTTGTGTTGGGATGTATCGGATGCCAGCTAGCACATCTCGGCGTAGAACGTTAGTAAACCTCCCTTCCCACACCTCAAAAAGATACACTACTGACTAAGCTAACAGGCCGGCTATTTAGTTCACTGGGTACCGTGTCTGTCTCCCATACCGGAGTTGCTGTGAGGTTCAAGACTGGGTCTGGACTGTGCTGGAAGACCTTGTTACAGTGGCAGAGGCATAGAAGGCTAGCCTGGTAAACCAGCCCCTAGTACTTCATTTCACGAGGGGCTGGTTTTGTACAGAGGGTCTGGAGCGGAGGCCGTGAGAAACGATTTCTTCCTGGAGGTGTGGACTCTGCTGATGTTGCTCTGCCTTTACCCAATCACTAACGCCTGGTTGTCACGTATGCAATTAGCCTACCTAAGCACTACAATTCAAATGTAGCACACAAAGTCAACGTCATGGCTCACGAACACACCCTCTGTTCGCTGATTGGATTGGTGATTGCTCGGACTGCTTACATGACTCTCAAGAGATTCCGGTCCAGACCCTCTGTACAAAATGAAATAAAGTACAAGGGAGAGGGTTACCAGGCTAGCATATAAGGCACCTTTCTCAATTTAAATCTCTCTCCTCGGCCCCCCCCCCCCCTCCACACCAGGGCATTGAGTGAGTGCTGTGTATGTGTGTGTGTGTGTATGTGTGTGTGTGTGACTTTAATCTCTCCTTCCTCACCGCCAGGGCATTGAGCGAGTGCTGTGTGTGTGTGTGTGTGTGTGTGTGTGTGTGTGTGTGTGTGTGTGTGTGTGTGTGTGTGTGTGTGTGTGTGTGTGTGTGTGTGTGTGTGTGTGTGTGTGTGTGTGTGTGTGTGTAATTTTAATCTCTCCTTCCTCACCGCCAGGGCATTGAGCGAGTGCTGTGTGTGGCTCAAAGGATCGGTGAGCTGCAGAGGGATTGTGGGATAGCTCAGAGCGTGGAGGACTTCGTGTCTCAGCTCAAGTTCGGCCTGACGGAGGTGGTGTACTGCTGGGCCCGAGGCATGGTGAGCCATGACGCCCTCTCCTGACACACACACACACACACACACACACACACACACACACACACACACACACCCTCTCCTGTCACACACACACACACACACACACACACACACCCTCTCCTGACACACACACACACACACACACACACACACACACACACAGACACACGCACCCTCTCCTGTCACATACACACACGCTTACATACACACACACTCACTCACAGGCACCCACACACACATACGCTTACACACACACACACACACACAACATATCCTTATCTATCTATGTGTTATTGCCATGACGTCCTCTCCTGCTATGCCACCCAAAACTTTGTGTCTTTTCCCAATGCTACTGCCAGTGCATGTTATGTGTGTGTGTGTGTGTGTGTGTGTGTGTGTGTGTGTGTGTGTGTGTGTGTGTGTGTGTGTGTGTGTGTGCGCTACTGCCAGTGCATGTTATGTGTGTGTGTGTGTGTGTGCTACTGCCAGTGCATGTTATGTGTGTGTGTGTGTGTGTGTGTGTGTGTGTGTGTGTGTGCGCGCTACTGCCAGTGCATGTTATGTGTGTGTGTGTGTGTGTGCTACTGCCAGTGCATGTTATGTGTGTGTGTGTGTGTGTGTGTGTGTGTGTGTGTGTGTGTGTGTGTGTGTGTGTGTGTGTGTGTGTGCGCGCTACTGCCAGTGCATGTTATGTGTGTGTGTGTGTGTGTGTGTGTGCGCTACTGCCAGTGCATGTTATGTGTGTGTGTGTGTGTGTGCTACTGCCAGTGCATGTTATGTGTGTGTGTGTGTGTGTGTGTGTGTGTGTGTGTGTGTGTGTGTGTGTGTGTGTGTGTGTGCGCTACTGCCAGTGCATGTTATGTGTGTGTGTGTGTGTGTGCTACTGCCAGTGCATGTTATGTGTGTGTGTGTGTGTGTGTGTGTGTGTGTGTGTGTGTGTGTGTGTGTGTGTGTGTGCGCTACTGCCAGTGCATGTTATGTGTGTGTGTGTGTGTGTGTGTGCTACTGCCAGTGCATGTTATGTGTGTGTGTGTGTGTGTGTGTGTGTGTGTGTGTGTGTGTGTGTGTGTGTGTGTGTGTGTGTGTGTGTGCTACTGCCAGTGCATGTTATGTGTGTGTGTGTGTGTGTGTGTGTGTATGCTACTGCCAGTGCATGTTATGTGTGTGTGTGTGTGTGTGCTACTGCCAGTGCATGTTATGTGTGTGTGTGTGTGTGTGTGTGTGTGTGTGTGTGTGTGTGTGTGTGTGTGCTACTGCCAGTGCATGTTATGTGTGTGTGTGTGTGTGTGTGTGTGTGTGTGCTACTGCCAGTGCATGTTATGTGTGTGTGTGTGTGTGTGTGTGTGTGTGTGTGTGTGTGTGTGTGCTACTGCCAGTGCATGTTATGTGTGTGTGTGTGTGTGTGTGTGTGTGTGTGCGTGTGTGTGTGTGTAACGTGTTTATTGTGTTTGTGTGTGTGTGCAGCCCTATGCTCTAACAGACGTGCAGGAGGGGACGATGGTGTAATATGCATGTTATGTATGCTTAATATATATGTGTGTGTAGGGCTGGGCGATATATCGATATTATCGTAATATCGATATATTTTTAAAGAAGATATGTATTTGACACTATATCACCATATCGATATATTTTCGATGATACAATACCACTTTATCAAAACCACTTATCCTAATGTGTTCACACTGTTCAGACAGCCGGAGCTTTCTCGGATCACTCAGCTGTACCCCTGCGTGTGTTACTGTTTACTTTTTCATTTGCACAGCTCTTTTAGAGCAATCTTAACTTAACATGAAACACTTTGCTCATCCTGTTTTTGAAATATCGATATGTATCGTATATCGCCAGTCAGCCCAGAAATATCGTGATATTAGTTTAGGTCCATATCGCCCAGCCCTATGTGTGTGTGTGTGTGTGTGTGTGTGTGTGTGTGTGTGTGTGTGTGCGCGCAGCCCTTTGCTGAGATCGCCACTCTAACAGACGTGCAGGAGGGGACGGTGGTGCGCTGCATCCAGTGTGTGTGTGTGTGTGTGTGTGTGTGTGTGTGTGTGTGTGTGTGTGTGTGTGTGTGTGTAATATGCATGTTATGTATGTTTAATATATATATATGTGTGTGTGTGTGTGTGTGTGTGTGTGTGTGTGTGCAGCCCTTCGCTGAGATCGCCACTCTGACAGACGTGCAGGAGGGGACGGTGGTGCGCTGCATCCAGCGTCTGGACGAGGTGCTGAAGGAGGTGCGACAGGCCGCACGCATCGTCGGAGACTCGGTGCTCGGTAGCAAGATGGAGAAAGCGTCGCTCGCCATACGCCGAGACATCGTCTTTACCGCCTCTCTCTACACACACTGAGGACCCTCTACACACACTGAGGCTGGAGAGACGTGTGTGTGAGAGAGACAGAGAGAGAGTGTGTGTGTGAGAGAGAGTGCGTGTGTGAGAGAGAGTGCTCGGCAGCAAGATGGAGAGAGCATCGCTCGCTATACGGAGGGACATTGTCTTTACCGCCTCTCTCTACACTGTGTGTATGTGTGAGAGAGAGAGAGAGAGAGAGAAAGAGTGTGTGTGAGAGTGAGTGCTCAGCAGCAAGATGGAGAGGACCTCACTCATGGAGAGGACCTCACATAGTGTTTACAGCCTCTCTGTACACTCACTGAGGCGATGAGATGCATGTGTTTGTGTGTGTGTGTGAGAGAGTGAATGTGTTTATGTGTGTGTGTGAGAGAGAGAGAGAGAGAGAGAGAGAGAGAGAGAGAGCGTGAGAGACATAAAGTGAGTAAGTAAGGTGGATGAGAGGATGAAATAGAGAGGTGGGAAGAGCTTGCCTTGCCATTTGAGCAGGACTCTACCTTAGTTGCTCCTCTCTAAAAGAGGAAGAGAGACTATTGTTTGTGTTTGTGAAGGGATTAGAGATGGCAAGAGCTTCTCTTGCTGTCTGAAAGGGACTCTACTTTCATTGCTCTTCACTAAACACTGAGGAAAAAATCCAATGACCAGTGTGTGTGTGTGTGTGTGTGTGTGTGTGTGTGAATGAAATTTTCCCATGATGTGGCATGTGCGTAAGTGCATGCACGTGAACATGCGTGTGTAAAAGGGAGAATGAGCAGGTAGAATGAGAAGAGTGAGTGGCTCAACTTCTGAACTGAGGCCAAAAAAAAGATTGTTATTTAATGTACAGTAATAAAATGAATTGCATGTCGCACATGTGTTTTGTGTCTTGTGTTTCTTTCCTGAAGAAATGTTATGCCTCTGTGGTTAAGCTTGCAATTAATACAACTGCACAGGTGTTAGTTTGTCACCAGTTTGACATGTGAATGTAGAAATGTATTCGAAATGTGCACGTGTTGGTTAAACACATATTGGACACGGGCTACACTGTGGTGTTAGCGCACCGTCTGAGTGAAAAACGCACACCCAAATGGGATTTGCCGCTGCCAGAGATCCGCTGTCTCTTTAAGGCGGCGATACTGTGTCTGATTAATTCAATGTAACGCGATGCGTTAGAGGGGAGAAACCTATTTTCTGCCGCTGCGGTTGATACAGCCAACTGTAGTCAAGGGTTGATCTGAGGGAAAATACATCCAGGATATCCGTCTTAGGCTAATGACCACCAGCTTTATCGCAATTCAAATATTAACACTTGCCTATTTGCAATATGCCTTCTAATTAGCTGGATGAAGTGGTGAATTATTCAACTTAGGTTTTGAGGTGCGGGGAGAGGATTTGTATTTCTACAGATTACAAAGGAGTATTTTAGGCCATTGTCATCGTCTGTAAACGACATGTCTTCGGAAAAGCACGGTAGGATTTATCTTGTTTTTCTTGCGTATTTCATTGTTGTGGTGTCATGTAATAGCTAATTAAGCTAATTCAGATGTCCCTCCTTTTTTCCTGTAAGAAACACAGGATGTGAACACTGTCCATGATGTACATTTTGAGATTTGCTCTGAATTTAATGAGACGATATGTGGGGTGGTGTTTTTATCATTTTTTCACCACGACGCGCACTATCTATCTTAGCTCTATCCTCTCCTCTCCTCAGCACCGTGTCCATGTTTTCCGCTGCATCCACTGCATCTGTATCCTCTCTCGACGCGAATAAAGGTTACTGCTTACCGCGGCTATTCAACTTTTACTGAGATGTATTTAGTCCAGGACATAGTCACAGGAAAGGGGTCAAACAGTAGCTGACCCCTCTGAATTGACTATACGTGCATAATACCTTATCAGCTCAATTTGGTTTATGTTCTTAATTCTACCCCTTAGTAATTCATTGTATACATAGTTTGCTATGTAGTTTGGAATGGTTTTAACATAGCGTTTTCACAGCTGTCCCTGTTTGCCCGAGTGTCAATCTCGCTGTACAATAGAGAGAGAGGAGGAGAGCAGAAAAACGCATTGCACACAACTGCATATGACAGGTTTAAGCCTGCCTGCCTGCGCACAAGTTCTTGATGATAGCTGGACTGAGCCACCTGAATAAAGTCACCGATTACCGTCGAGGTTCTTGGATCACTTTTTGTTCTCATGATGCCTGTTGTTAAAATGCATCAGTTACTGCTGCTTTCGTGGCATCTGTAAATTCCTTTTGTGGTATCCCTGTTTTTTTTAGCAGAAAGTTCACCTCATCTCTGTTGTCAGTGTTTGCCTCATTATCCAGTATCTATGATATAACGGCTTTTATCGCATCATTTACAAAAACAAAATTGTTGGAACAGATATATCAAGTGTGTTGCTACTGGTTACTGGTCCATCTCTCTCTATTTTCTGTGTGATTGGACATCTGTTTATTACCCTATCCATCAGAATCCTTATATTCTCTCTCTCTCTCTCTCTCTCTCTCTCTCTCTCTCTCTCTCTCTCTCTCTCTCTCTCTCTCTCTCTCTCTCTCTCTCTCTCTCTCTCTGTCTCTCTCTCGGCCTGAAACCACCCCATGTTCTGATACCAACCAGTGTGTGTGTGTGCGCGTGTAGTGACAGTTGAGTTATATAACACACATTTGCCCCTGAGCATAACCTGTCTCACTGCACTTGTTCATTTCCCCTCTCCTCGGCTCTCTCTACCTCCTCTGTATCCCTACCCATCTATCTCTCTGTCTTTCTCTCTTTTTCTATCTCCTCTCTATCTCAACCAATCTTTCTCTCTCTCTTTCTCTCTCTCCTCTCTCTCTACCTCCTCTGTATCCCATCTTTCTCTTTCTAACTCTCTCTCTTTCTATCTATCTATAGTCTATCCCACCCAATCTTTCTCCCTTCCTCTCTTCTCTGTCTATCTTCTCTCTCTGTCTATCTCCTCTGTATCTCGACCCATATCTCTCTTCATCTTCTCTCTCTCCCTGTCTCTCTATCTCATCTCTCTCTCTATCTTCTCTCTATCTCAACCAATCTCTCTTTCTCTATCACTTCTCGCTCTCTATCTCCTCTCTCTCTCCTCTCTCCTCTGTATCCCTACCCATCTCTCTCTCTCTCCCTCTCCCTCACCGTCTCTCTCCCTCCCTCCCTCCCTCCCTCCCTCTCTCTCTCTCTCTCCCCTCTTTCTCTATCTTCCCTGTATCTCTGCCCATCTCTGGCTGTAATGATTCTTGCTGCTTGCTGCTACATAGGCCTGGAGACCAGTCACTGTTCAGTGTATACATACAGTTAATGGCTGTGCATGGGTGTCACCATCTGTGTCACCATCTGTGTCACAATGTTAAATGGGAAATGGACTGCATTTATACAGCGCCGTTAAACTCAGCAGAGTACCCAGAGTGCCTTGCAGTGTAATGCCTCACATTCACACATCCACACACCCACTCACACACCAGTGGCAGCGGGCTACCCTGCCGCCCCGCCAGCCCGCACATCAGTAGCAGTGTGGGGTTCAGTGCCTAGCGATGGAGAGTTCCCTTCCCGTGGCCCAATGTTCTCAGAGCACAAGAACACACTGTGGGACACAAACATAGAACCCTTTGTCCTGGTTCCTTTGTCTACTGTACAAATCTAGCCAACATAGTGCACTGGGAACATTAACCCTCTCCCTCTGACGAGCAACAAGAATATTGCCTGCATTAGGGCTGCACGATATTGGAAAAATGTGCGATATGCGGTAACATTGCTGAATGTCGCGATGACGATATGTTTTGCGATAAATAAACAAATATTTAAATATAGTTGTAACATCTTTCAGCGTAATCTTCATCGCCAGGCTGTAGCCAGTGCGCTGCCTATGGGGGTGGATATCAAGGGCAGTAGGACTCCATTTGATTTCCCAGATATCTTCATATGTGGAGCGTGAAAACATCTTACAGTAATGTCCCATTTATTGCAGTTAAGCCATGTTTTGCTATATGTATATCACGATACTGTATATCACAATATTGTATATTGTGATATGACGATATTTTCGATATATTGTGCAGCCCTAGCCTGCATCAGCTCAGCAGCTGTGGTAGTGCATTAGCCATTAGCTTCCCATTCATTTCTGCATGTGAAAGTCATCCCCACATACAGTAGGAAGCCTAAAAACAATGTGTACAATAGTGTTTTTTATCATTCAATTCATGAGCATTTGTAAATTATCTGCATGATTTTTCATGTCACTTTCATTAGATGTCATAATTATTTCATCATTCATTCATTTCTAATGGAAGGGAACGCACAGAGGATGAAGTGCTTTTTCTCTCTTGTATAAAAACCCTGTTTAGAAATCCAGAAGGATGCTAAATAATCAGGTCAAAAAGCTGTCAACCACCATTTTGCCATTTCACTCTCTTTCGCTCTCTTACACACACACACACACACTCCTTCTCACATCCTCTCCTCACTCTGGCTCTCACACTCTCCTTTCTATTGCGCACACACACACACACACACACACACACCCACAGACCTACACACAAAGTCTCTCTCTCTTTCTCTTTCTCTCTCTCTCTTTCTTTATCTCTCTGTATCTCTCTCTCTCTGTATCTCTTTCTCTCTATCTCTCTGTCTCTCTCTCTGTCTCTCTCTCCACCTCTCTCTCTCTCTTTCTCTCTATCACACACACACACACACACACACACACACACACACACACACACACACACACACACACATATATTCACTCATTCTGTCTCCTGTGTTTCCAGGTTTGGATGAGTCAGGCAGGCAGGCAATGAGCCAGCAGATGAGCCAGATGCTGCCCCCTCCCTACATCCCCTCCCAGGACCCCAACATGCCCCCCCAGGGCCACCCGAACCAGGGCTGCGGCGCGCAGCCCAACTACCCCCCTCCCCCGCCGCCCCCCGGCTCCGAGGGGTACCTGCAGGAGACACAGTTCCACTGCGGGACCCTGGGCTCCTCGCGGGCCCCCAACGGGTACACCGTGCAGACGCACGGCCCCGGGGGCAACGTCCCCCACCCACCCGTGGGGTACCTGCACCCCGGATACCCCCTCCAGCTCCAGCCCTGCACGGCCTACGTGCCCGTCTACCCCATCGGGGCTTCGGTGAGTATGCTGCAGAATGAGATGTGACCGGATAATCAGCAGGCAAAATGAGTCTGAAGTCGCAAATTCCAATTATAAGCTACAGGCCAAGTAGCAAACCTTAAAAAAAATCCAACTTAATTTGTTGTTCTTTTATGAAACAAAAGGTGTCTGAAGTTTAAATGCACCATTGCAGTGTTACCAAAATGTTCAAAATAAATGTGATTTTCTCGGGTTTTGAATTTTAAAAAGATGGTGGGATGTTTGAAATGACTATATCTTGACAGCTGTTAAGGACCAGGAAAGCATTTTGAGGTGTATTGTCTTGTCTTTTCACTGGTATCAACATCTCAGTTTTGAATTTTGGGTAACTGTGACTCATTTTGTCATATCGGGTCACGTATTCAGTATATCTGCTTGGTTTCGCCAGCCGTGGCACAGTGTTCTTGTTAGGGCCTTAGACTTGGGAATGGTGCTCTGGTTAAGGCCTTAGACTTGGGAATGGTGTTCTGGTTAGGGCCTTAGACTTGGGAATGGTGTTCTGGTTAAGGCCTTAGACTTGGGAATGGTGTTCTGGTTAAGGCCTTAGACTTAGGAATGGTGCTCTGGTTAGGGCCTTAGACTTGGGAATGGTGTTCTGGTTAGGCCAGGCCTTAGACTTGGGAATGGTGTTCTGGTTAGGCCAGGCCTTAGACTTGGGAATGGTGTTCTGGTTAGGCCGGTCCTTAGACTTGGGAATGGTGTTCTGGTTAGGGCCTTAGACTTGGGAATGGTGTTCTGGTTAGGGCCTTAGACTTGGGAATGGTGTTCTGGTTAGGGCCTTAGACTTGGGAATGGTGTTCTGGTTAAGGCCTTAGACTTGGGAATGGTGCTCTGGTTAGGGCCTTAGACTTGGGAATGGTGTTCTGGTTAGGGCCTTAGACTTGGGAATGGTGTTCTGGTTAGGCCGGGCCTTAGACTTGGGAATGGTGTTCTGGTTAGGCCAGGCCTTAGACTTGGGAATGGTGTTCTGGTTAGGGCCTTAGACTTGGGAATGGTGTTCTGGTTAGGCCGGTCCTTAGACTTGGGAATGGTGTTCTGGTTAGGGCCTTAGACTTGGGAATGGTGTTCTGGTTAGGGCCTTAGACTTGGGAATGGTGTTCTGGTTAGGGCCTTAGACTTGGGAATGGTGTCCGATTCCGTAAGTAGGGTGTCCTGCAGAAAAAGGATGTTATTATCTCGTGTATTCTTGTGTTGGTGTCTTTAGGTGTGACGCTTTTGCTCACCTGAGAATAGAATAGATGCGGTCGATAGAGGTCATGAACTAGATATTCAGAAAGAACTCACACACACTCTCTGTATCACATGCAAATCATTTCTTAAGCGATATTTGGTCCACAGACCTTCACCATTTTTTTTTTCGGTGACGAATGTAACTAATATGTTGTTTGTTTATTCATTTTATTGCATGCACAGTGACAGGCACAAGGGGCAGGATATCTAACACAGAATTCATGTGTTAATGTATTTAGCATTCACTTGCTGTGTGCTCTGTTTAGTTCATTTTCTCTGACGCTGTTATATTTTTCACCACATCTGCAGTCAGTGACTCTCTGGGGCTAGTGAATGCATCACTGTAGTCAGTGACTCGTTGGGGCCAGTGAATGCATCGCTGTAGTCAGTGACTCGCTGGGGCCAGTGAATGCATCGCTGTAGTCAGTGACTCGCTGGGGCTAGTGAATGCATCGCTGTAGTCAGTGACTCGCTGGGGCCAGTGAATGCATCGCTGTAGTCAGTGACTCGCTGGGGCTAGTGAATGCATCGCTGTAGTCAGTGACTCGTTGGGGCTAGTGAATGCATCGCTGTAGTCAGTGACTCGCTGGGGCTAGTGAATGCATCGCTGTAGTCAGTGACTCGCTGGGGCCAGTGAATGCATCGCTGTAGTCAGTGACTCGCTGGGGCCAGTGAATGCATCGCTGTAGTCAGTGACTCGCTGGGGCTAGTGAATGCATCGCTGGCTTGTATGCCTCTTTAACATGGCTGTGTACCAGGGGGGAAAATAACTTCACTAAATGTGAGCCTTTACCAGCCAGTGGCAGATAAATGGTAAAATTTACCACCCACTCAGCAGTAAATCATTATTCTGTGCCCGAAATCGCCACTTTCAGACACTTTCATATTTGTCCAGCATTTGGCTGGTAGCTGGTGCCAATTTCCATCCCTGCCCTGTACCATTAGAATAAAGTTAAAGATATTATAGAGTTTAGGATATTATTATTATGTAATTAAATGTGGATGAAGTGGTTTTAAAAAGGAAGGTTTTTAAAATGATTGTGTAGGAAATGGTGATTATACACACTACCTACTTACAAGTACCTTAAATATCAAAAATATCTTAAAATTACCAAACATTTTTAAATTGATGAAAAAGAATAACATACACAAGATTTCTTTAAATCAGATTTCTGAGATGTCAGGTTGACATCAGTATGAATGCTGCATGGTTGATGCTATGACTGTGATATTTTCTGCTGCAAATGCTGGCCCTGGACTGTCAGTTTGAGTTTTCATGGACCCAGTTGCGGTGCTCTCTCTGTAAATGTCACATTTTATTTATAGCCTGCAGGTAATGGCTCATTTTCAAAATGAATCCGTGTGCTAGCCTGTAATCCAGTCTCTTTTGTCCCCTCACCCGTGTCAGCCATTTAAGGCAATTACGAAACAACATGCACAAAATTGCATTTGGTCTCTATTGTACCTCCATTTGGATAAAAGCCTCTAAGTGCTAAGTGTATTAACATGTTTTATGGGAATTCAGATTATATGAGTAAAACAGTTAAAAGATTATAACTGTACTAGATTATAACTGTAGTTAAATCTTCACTGACCCATTGTAGATGGGTCCCACTTTATGTCAAATGTTTTATGTCTAAATTCAGGGATGATGATAATTTGACAGGATAGCGCCACCATAGTGCCTCCCATCAATGTTATATTTTGCCACAGTGCTACGCCAGGGTACCCTCCAAAGGCTTCAGATTCCCCAACTAGAAATTCTAGCAACCAATCAGTCAATAGAGGGACTGCAATGTAGCTTTGTTGGACATCTGAAAGCACTAACATCGAACTGAAGTGTTCAGTTTGAGTATGTATGCTTCACTCCAGCAATGGCCATTAGCTGAAGGCAGGCCCAATGGTTTTGTTGAATTCACACGTCTCCATCCACCAGGATGTAAACATATGCCTGTTGAGAGTATGCAGACTCTTTGCACTTTGTTTTACTAAAAATGATGGATGTTTACTATCCACCTGCTTTGGTTAAACAAAGTAGAAGGGTCTGGTCCTTCAGGCAAGGGCAGTGATGGAAAGGCTATCAGGAATTTTAGACATTTTTAGGAAGGAAATCCCCCACTCTTACAGACATCGAGCTTAGTGTATGAAGAGGGAAAGCAGAAAGGTATCAAGGTATCAAGGACATAGATCACCTAATGGCTACAGTAAGAAGATCACCGTATAGGGTTTCTATGGACCCATGGCTGCCGCAGATGATGTGCTTTATATTTATTTGAATGTTTGTTTGTTGGGTGATCTAATGTATTCATAACTTTGGGGATGTCATTTTTGAATTTTATTTAACCTTTATTTAGCCAAAGAAGGCCCCACTGAGACTAAGCGTCTCTTTTGCTAGAGAATCCTGGTCAAAATGGCAGCACACAACAAGTTTCAGACAATAGACAATTACTGACATAAAATATGGACACAGATAACACACTTACACTTTGAGAAACATAAAAAAAAAAAATGCATCTAAAATACATTGCCTACCACACCATGAAAAGGTACTTTTTCGCTTGTAGGTGTTGTTTGTTAAAGGGGAGAGGCATTCAGGCTTAGGGGTTTTGGAAAGCACCTGGAGTCTATTTCAATCAATATTGCTGCTGCAAAAATAAATTAATTAAACATGAAGTTGAAGTTAAATGAGACTTGTATTCTGCCCTACAAAGGCAAAGTAAAGTAACTATGTGCCTTTTAACGTTGTCATACTGCCCAGTCAAACATGTTGTACATATAATAGTGGTGATGCTTTTATCTACTTTCTTAATAGCAAGAAGCAAGAGATTTAGTCACGAGACAAAGCAGGTGTTTTGAAGTCAGTTTCTAGTCTAAACTCAGTTTGACAAAATAAGTAGTTACTGCCATTTGGCTTTGTAGGGCAGCACTGATTGTGTTTCTGCCCCTGCTAGGAGTCTGTATCAATTGATGTTGTTGCTGCAAAAATACATAAATAAATTAAAAATGTAGTAAAGTTACATTTAAATGAGACTTGTGTTGATTGTGTTCTGCCCCTGTTAGAAGTCTATATCAATTGATGTTGTTACATAAATACATAAATTAAAAATCAGGTTGAATTGAAATGAGACTTGTGTTAATTGTGTTTCTGTCCCTGTGTAAATAAATAAAATTAATTAAAAATGAAGTTGAATGTAATTGAGACTTCTGTTGATTGTGTTTCTGCCCACGTGTAAATGAATAAATTAAAAATGAAGTTGAATGTAATTGAGATGTGTGTTGACTGTGTTTTTGCCCCTGTGTAAATAAGTTGAATGTAATTGAGACTTGTGTTGATTGTGTTTCTGCCCCGTGCTAGGGTCAGCCCTACATGGCCAACGGGGCGCCCCACCCTGGCGTGGCCGCAGGGCAGATGGCCATGCAGATGCCCCCTGGCATCGCCCTCATGGAGTCTCGCCGCGCCCCCCACGACTACCTGCCCATCGCCGTCCTCACCACCGTATGCTGCTTCTGGCCCACAGGAATTATAGCCATCATCAAAGCTATGCAGGTACACACACACACACACAAAAACACAGGAATTATAGCCATCATCAAAGCAAAGCTGTGCAGGTACACACACACAGGAATTATACCCATCATCAAAGCTATGCAGGTGGGGGCGCATGCTAACACACACACATACACACACACATACACACACATGTGCACACCTGCACACACACATACCAATGCACACAAAGACAGACAGACACATACACACATACACGCACACAAACACACGCACACACACAAACCTCTGTTTGGAGATATGCTGACAAACACTTTCACTCCATTACATTTGATTTAGCAGACACTTATAAAGCACAGCAATTAAGCTGAAGTGCCATATGAGATCCAAGAGTAAGCGTGCAGTGTGTGTCTCTATTAAAACAAGATAAGTGCTGTAAGGATGGCTGGAGAGGTGCAAAGTAGATGCAGGTTTGGATGTTATGGTGTTAGCGCTAATTAAAACTGCAGGTGCTCTCATGAGCATTTTGAGAACAAAGAGGGCACTCTTGCTCTGGCAACAACCGGTAGATTTTTCCACCATGGAGTGGGACCCACAGCCACTGAGAGAATATGTATGTATATGTTTTTATGTATTTATTTGCATGTTTGTTTTTTTTGTTTGATAGCTTGCTTGCTTTTTTTTAGATTATGTTATATTGTGCAAAATGGCACGGCCAGGGGACAGATGTAACATGGCCAGCAAATAATGGTTAGACATTAGTCTCAAGGTTTCCTGCAGCCTAGATTGGAACTACAGATGCAGAGGCAATCTGTTACATTGAGATTGCTATGGGTACATTGATCGGGCAGATAGGGCAAGAGGTCAGTCTTATAGAGGATGAATCGAATGTGTTATGTTTCAGCTGATCTGGCAGAAATGAGATATGGCTGGGCATAGCCAGCATTGCAGTGGTATGATACGCCATGTAAGCAGATATTCCAACATTATGCCATATATTTATATTCAGGAAGTGGTGGTGTACACAGGGAAGAGAGGGGGCCCAAGCACGGAGCCTTGCGGCACCCCTATGGACATGTATGATGATAAGGATATTTGTCTTTGTCGTGACAAATTAAAGCAACACTAAATAGTTCTTTCAACCTTAAAATAATGTTTCCAAAATCCTTTCAGTGGCTCACCAACTTGTAACAAGGCTTTCACACTTCTGACTACAGCTTAGCAGTTTTTGTAGCAGTTCACTAAAAAAAGAGGTTGTATATAACCTTCAAAGCGTTTTCTGTAGTTATAAACAGTGGTTAAATTGGCTTTTGTAAGGAGAAAGAGCCTTTGTTTGGTCACAGTGGTCAGTATCTCCCTCTATTGTATTACTGTAAATACTGTAGCAGAGGGAGCTCAGCTCAGTCTGGCTGTATTGCTGAGGTGAGGAGGCGGAGCTGAACTCCAGAGGGCTCTGGCCCAATTTAAACTCTGATTATAACTGCTGTAAACTAAAATAGTCACTCAAAACACATTTCAAATAAAGCGTTTAAAATACTCAAAATGCAGGCTGTGTGTGTGTGTGTGTGTGAGGGAGACAGTGAGAGCGAGAGAGAGTGAAATAGAGAGAGAATATGTGTGTGTGTGTGTGTGTGTGTGTGTGGTAATATAATAAGGCTCTAAATCATCTTAACTGGTACCTCTGCCTTTCTATCGTCCCTCCCTGCCTCCCCCCCCCACCCCCCCCCCCTCCAGGTGCGCACAGCGGTTGCTAGGGGAGACATGGTTACTGCGGAGATCGCTTCCCGGGAGGCGCGGAACTTCTCCTTCATCAGTCTGGCGGTGGGCATCGCCTCCATCGTGCTCTGCACCATCCTCACCGTGGTGGTCATCATCGCCTCGCAGCACCATGACGACGACTGGGAGCCCTAGAGTGGGGGGGGGCGGAGAGGGGGAGGGTGGAGGAGGGTGGTGGGTGAAGATGGAGATGGCGGTGGGAAAGGGCTGGTGGAGAATGTGGGGCACGACTGAACTAGTCGTTATCTCCTCCCAGCACCATGGCGACGGGTGGGGGGAGGGGGGGCGAGGGAGGGGGGCGAGGGAGGGGGGCGGAGCGCGAAGATGGAGGTGGAGAATGTGGGGCACGACTGAACTGACAACGGACGGACAGACGGACTCCTTTTTCCCTGCTGCTAAATGTCAAGGGGCGCAAAAATGGTTTTAACTTGCTGGTTCTGACCTGACACAACTGATGACAAACACACAGCACTGACAACAGTGATGATGACAGCGTCCCGGTGAACTAGCAAACACTGGCATCCATACTTCACCACTAAATGTTGATGTGGCACGGGTGGTTTAGACGCCAGGGCTTAAACGCAACATTTACATTGCTTCACTTTTCAGACGCCGGCCAATACTTAGGTCCTTCAAATGCCATTTCATAACACACAAGAACAGACACAGACACACACAGACACACACACACACACACACACACACACACACACACACACACTGAAAGAATATACAAATACACCTATACACACTACTGTCAGAGTTATGATACAGAAAAATCATTTAGTATTTAATGCCATTAATGGTTATGAATTAATCATTATTCGGTATATTTTATTGTTGTGCTTGTTGGTATTCAGTAACTTGATTGAATCTTTTTGTCATTATTATTGTGTAACACCAGTGGTTAGAGTAGTAACAACAATAACAAAATGAAACTGCCAAAGTCAAAAGTGATTCAACAGATATTTCAGAATGACAACGTACAACTGCTACTAGGACGAGAGACTTTAAATTTTGATTTCTGCCAAAAAAACATTCACGTGTCAATACAAATGTCTGTTTCTATTTGACATTTGTTAAACAGATAACGCCAGTACCAGTGTACAGAACCTATTTGTCAGTGTTTTCTACTTGTGTGTTGAGTAGATTATGTGCCAGAACAAATCATTTTTGCCCCTACAGTGTTGCCGTAGAATGCTGTATTTAAGAATGTACTGAGGAGTAGAATGACAATATCATCTCTAGTTTTACCTGCTAGGACCTAGAGAAGAGCTTCAACTCTCTAGTTTTACCTTCTAGGACCTAGAGAAGAGCTTCGACATCAGTTTGCTTTTTTTTTTTTGGTTGTTTGTTTATTTGTTTTATAACTAGGCTGAGTAACTTTGGTTAATTTATTTGTGGCTTTATTTGGTTATTTATATACGTAGTTATTATTATAGGTGATTTGGTTGAAAGCTGCATAATTTCTTGTGAGGCAATTGTTTTTTTAGTCCATAGATATCAGCTGATCTTTGGTTGTTATTATTTTTCTTTTGATGAGGCACATTTTGACTACTAAGTACGCATGTGACAGTATGCACCTTTTGCAAGTGGCTGAAGCTCCCATTTCTTCTTTAACCTCTCTCTGAATATTACATCTTTAGCTTCCTTGTATTATTGAACCGTCCAACTAAACACTGCTAAAATATGAAATGTTAGGTGTGTGTGTGTGTGTGTGTGTGTGTAGTGTACAGAAACCGTGGCCTGCCAAGCGAAACATTGCTTCTGCTTACGGGCAGCATACTTCCAGTGACCTGGAACTACGGGACAGTGGGAACGCAACCAGGAAGCAGGCCGTCTGACTTGAGCTATTGGGTCCCGCCAACTGAACACTGCGAGTGTTAAAAATAGCACCTGATTTTTTATTTTGTCTTTTTTTTCTTTTAACCTTCTACTTAGACCCACGAATCACGAGAGAATGGTTTGTTTTCTGTGACATTGTAATGGGGAACAGGCCCTTGGTTTGCCAGATCAGATTGTTAATTTCATTTATTTTTATGTTTGGAATAACAGACTCTGTGTCTGTCCATACTGTAGACTGGGTAGTTTTTAAAGTAACAGTGTAAAAACTACGGTGTGGTGTTGCTAATTTCAAGAACTTTTTCATAGTGTTGACTACTGTACACTATGCTGGTCCACACTTTTAGTTTAACCATGTGCTGGCTAAACGTTGGTACCGGTCCACATTTGATGTCTTACTGTAAGTGTGATAAAGTTGCACAGACGACCGTGGTTATGCTTTCCTTTCTACGGTGTGCGGTCACACAACAGTATCCTAACTCAGACGCCTGTGATAGTCTGTTTACAGTGTGGAGGCTGGTTATCCCTGCTCTTGCTCTTGCTATTGTGGGTCACTGTAGCTGCCTGTGATGATGTAACAATGTGCATTGACAACCGCTCAAGAGCGCGCATTCTGATTGGCCGCTCTCCGCCACGGCAACCTACCTCTGGTTCCAGTATTGACATCTTTAGCCGTTCTACTCCCCCTCTCTCGGCTCCTCTCTTCGCCTCTGTTCTACCTGATAGCATCTCTGCCTCACAGGCTAATGGAGGATAATGCTATTGAATGGAAAGATTAATGATGCAGTGTATTCATATAGAATAGAAGCAAAGGCTTGCAGGCCCCTTCCGAGAAAATGGCTGCTGTTTCAAATCAGCGCTCCCATTTATATTTGAAAATATACACACAGCACTCAATTTTTATGCACAGTACTGCAGTTTCCAGCGGTTTGACATTTCCCACTTCGGACAAAACAATGTTGCCATATCTGCTTTTTGTCTCAGCACGCCTCCCCCCCCCCCCCCCCCCCCCCCCCCCCCCGAGTTGGCTTGATGTCAGCTTTTTGTCAGACACAGATGAGAACAGGCTTTGTGACATTATTATTGTGAGTGACTGCTGCAACGATGCTTCACAACGAGTGTGCCAAGACATTATGATAGAGCTTGCCTGTTGCTCCATTCATTTTAATGACGCCATGCACCTCCAGAGAACAGAGCTGGACAGTATTAATGACTTCAGCCCTCTAAATCTGTCTGGGTCTGTCGGTGCTCAAACAGACAGTGGTTGTGTGTACACGCTACACATGCGCTTTATGCCCAGCAGATATCGCTGGCGTTAGACAACCTTCTGGAAAAACGCTTAACCTCCAGCAGTGTTTGTGTCTGTTTCTGTGTGTGTGTGTGTGTGTGTGTGTGTGTGTGTGTGTGTGTGTGTGTGTGTGTGTGTGTGTCTGTGTGTCTGTCTGTCTGTCTGTCTGTTTGTTTCTGTGTGTGTGTCTGTCTGTTTCTGTGTGTGTGTGTGTGTGAGAGAGAGAGAGAGAGCGAGAGAAAGACAGAGAGAGATATGAAAAACTAAACAAGTTCTGCCTAGTTACTTCTGACTGCTCCGGCCTAGAATCTGTGTAAGCTTGCGATCACGCCACGCTCCACTGCGGCCCATCTGCCAAAACGGCCATCCAGTGCTTTGGGGTTTACTGTAACACATGCATTTGTTGTATAAATTAAGTTGAGGAATTAAACGATGTTTGGTTGTGAAAATTTCAGCAGTTGGCAGTTTTTTTTTTTTTTCATTTCCTTCTTTCGCTACCTCCTTTTTGACCTGTGTGTGTGCCACCCAGTCTGCGTCTGTGTGTGTGTGTGTGTGTGTGTGTGTGCCACCCAGTCTGTGTCTGTGTGTGTCTGAGAGTGTGTGTGTGTGTGTGCCACCCAGTCTGTGTGTGTGTGTGTGTGTGTGCGTGTGTGTGTGTGTGTGTGTGTGTGCCACCCGGTCTGTGTGTGTGTGTGTGCGTGTGCCATCCGGTCTGTGTGTGTGTGTGTGTGCGCGTGCCATCCGGTCTGTGTGTGTGTGTCTGAGTGTGCCACCCGGTCTGTGTGTGTGTGTGTGTCTGAGTGTGCCACTCGGTCTGTGTGTGTGTGTCTGAGTGGGCCACTCAGTCTGTGTGTGTGTGTGTGTGTGAGAGCGAGAGAGCGAGTCTGGCTTTCCAACTGCCGTGTTTCCAAGGTGCTATTTTTAGTTGCCCTGTTTTTTTCTCCATTTCTGTTTCTGTGTCTTTCCCTCTATCATTACACACACAGACATACACACACACACACACACACACACACATACACATTCTCGCACACACATACACATTCTCACACATACACATTCTCACGTACACACACGAATGAATGGATTTATTTTGACTGCAGTGCTAGTATGTGCAATTTTCACACAGACAGACAGACACACACATACACTAAATCACATTCACACACACACACATACACACACACAGTCACACAAATGAATGGACTTATTTTTACTGCAGTGCTAGTATGTGCAATTTTATTTGAAACCCTGGAGTGAATGCACATGGATACCATGCATGTGCCTACATACAGTGAAAGCTGCACAAAAAAAATATGGCAAGGCATGTGTGTGTGTGTGTTTGTGTGCGTGTGTGTGTGTGTGCATAAAAGTGTCAGGACTGGGCCAGGCTGTGTGTGTGTGTGTGTGTGCATAAAAGAGTCAGGAGTAGGCCAGGCTGTGTGTGTGCGAACACAGATGGTCGTTTAACCACCCAAAGAGACCCAGCGTCTCTGTGATCGTTTAGTTCTGTCTCCCGCAGTATCCCTCTACCACACACACAACTGACACAGCGCCACTGCCCTCGCCGACCCACAGCGTCTGTCCGCTCTGTGTGTGTGTGTGTGTGTGTGTTTGTGCGTCTGTCCGGCTCTGTGTGTGTGTGTGTGTGTGTGTGTTTGTGTGTCTGTCCGACTCTGTGTGTGTGTGTGTGTGTGTGTGTGCGCGCGTCTGTCCAGCTTTGAGTGTGTGTGTGTGTGTGTGTTTGTGTGTCTGTCCGACTGTGTGTGTGTGTGTGTGTGTGTGTGTGTGTGTGTGCGCGCGTCTGTCCAGCTTTGAGTGTGTGTGTGTGTGCGTCTGTTCAGCTCTGTATGTGTGTGTGTGTGTGCATGTGTGTGCGTCTGTCCGGCTCTGTGTGTGTGTGTATCTAAAAGTGGCAGCAGTGGGCCAGACCCATAGCACCTGACCAGCTGTGTGTGTGTGTGTGTGTGTGTGTGTGTGTGTGTGTGTGTGTGTGTGTGTGTGTGTGTATCTACAAGTAAGCAGCAGTGGAGCAGACCTTAGCATCTGTCCGGGTGTGTGTGTGTGTGTGTGTGTTTCCACACGGGCATCTTTCCTTCTACACACCAGCCCCTGCCACAGGTCCACTAACAGTGAATAATAGTGTGTGTGTGTGTCTGTGTGTGTGTATGTATGTAAATGTAATATTATGTGTGTGTGTGTGTGTGTGTGTTTAACAGTCCTCGTTGCCAAGCCTGTCATGCTGAGCAGGTCAAACGGCAATTTTTCCAATTTCTGTCTTCTTTTCTAAGTGCTCAACGAGTCACCCAGAAATATTTACTTCAGTCAGATCAAATCTGACCTTTCTTGTTCTCTCAGTCGTGTAAATACTTCCCTTGCAGTGCTGACAACTGATGAAATATATACAGTACCTTAACGGGAACTTGATATTATTACAAATAATCACTGCATATTCATAACTATATATACAATCACTTAATACTCGTCGGTACCTTTACAGTGTGAAGTGAAAATAAGTCCTAGTACTTCATTTATTCCTAATGTGTAATGCAACATTAATTAACACTGATTGATTAATTAACACTGATTGCACCTAATGATGTTCAGCTAGGCTATAAATGAACTTGTACTCTTTTTCCGTAGAGTACCATCAGTCATGCCCTCTACTAAGGGATAATGTTTGCGTTGGAGTCCTGGATCACTCTGTCGGGCCGTATTTCATGAGAATAAATGCCTCACTGAACATTATCCCACTTATTATACGTGTGTGTGTGTGTGTGTGTGTGTGTGTGTGTGCATGTGTGTTTAAGTAAGGTATAATGTTTGCGCTGGGGTCCTGGATCACTCTGTCGGGGTGTATTT
The DNA here is from genome assembly GCA_027475355.1 of Coilia nasus. NCBI lineage: Eukaryota > Metazoa > Chordata > Actinopteri > Clupeiformes > Engraulidae > Coilia > Coilia nasus. The sequence continues at coordinate 28,114,539 of CM050201.1, forward strand.
CATGAGAATAAATGCCTCACTGAACATTATCCCACTTATTATACGTGTGTGTGTGTGTGTGTGTGTGTGTATGTATGTGTGTGTGTGCATGTGTGTTTAAGTGAGGTACAGTATAATGTTTGCGTTGGAGTCCTGGATCACTCTGTCGGGGCGTATTTCATGAGAATAAATGCCTCACTGAACATTATCCCACTTATTATACATGTGTGTGTGTGTGTGTGTGTGTGTGTGTGTGTGTGCATGTGTGTTTAAGTAAGGTATAATGTTTGCGCTGGGGTCCTGGATCACTCTGTCGGGGTGTATTTCATGAGAATAAATGCCTCACTGAACATTATCCCACTTATTATACGTGTGTGTGTGTGTGTGTGTGTGTGTGTGTGTGTGTGTGTGTGTGCATGTGTGTTTAAGTAAGGTATAATGTTTGCGCTGGGGTCCTGGGTCACTCTGTCGGGGTGTATTTCATGAGAATAAATGCCTCACTGAACATTATCCCACTTATTATACATGTGTGTGTGTGTGTGTGTATGTATGTGTGTGTGTGCATGTGTGTTTAAGTGAGGTACAGTATAATGTTTGCGTTGGGGTCCTGGATCACTCTGTCGGGGTGTATTTCATGAGAGTAAATGCCTCACTGAACATTATCCCACTTATTATACATGTGTGTGTGTGTGTGTGTGCATGTGCATGTGGTGCATGTGTGTTTAAATAAGGGATAATGTTTGCGTCAGGGTCCTGCATCTGTTGTGGTTTATTTCATTAGAATAAATGCCTCACTCAACCTCAACATTGTCCCACTTATACGTGTGTGTGTGTGTGTGTGTGTGTGTGTATGTATGTGTGTGTGTGCATGTGTGTTTAAGTGAGGTACAGTATAATGTTTGCGTTGGGGTCCTGGATCACTCTGTCGGGGCGTATTTCATGAGAATAAATGCCTCACTGAACATTATCCCACTTATTATACATGTGTGTGTGTGTGTGTGTGTGTGTGCATGTGCATGTGGTGCATGTGTGTTTAAATAAGGGATAATGTTTGCGTCGGGGTCCTGCATCTGTTGTGGTTTATTTCATTAGAATAAATGCCTCACTCAACCTCAACATTGTCCCACTTATACGTGTGTGTGTGTGTGTGTGTGTGTGTGTGTGTGTGTGTGTGTGTGTGTGTGTGTGTGTGTGTGTGTGTGTGTGTGTGTGCTTAAGTAAGGGATAATGTTCTGTGAGGCGGTCATTCTCATGGAATAAGTCCCAACGGAGTGAAACAGGACCCTGACGCAAAGTGAAACGGTGCCATTGACAGCGGTCATTATAATTTTCCAGCGTTCATTATACAAAAATATTTCACCTCCGGATGTTGGAGTGGCCCATTCAAAGCCAATGGGACGTACGTCAGCATTCTAAAGAGCTGTGTAATAATGAAAAAATACAGAAAGTGTACATGAAAGCTGCCAGAGCCTACACAAGCCATCTCTGTAGGCATCTGTGGTCTAGTGGTCAGAGAGTTGGTCTTAGGATCGGAGGGTCACAGGTTTGAATCCCGTTTCAGTAGGAAGAATGGGGTTGGGGTAATCCATGGCTGAACTGCCCTTAAGCAAGGCATCTAACCCCACATTGTTCCAGGGACTATAATTGAAACCATGTGCCTAAATAACAGTAAGTTGCCCCTTTCTTTCCATATTTCTTCTCAGACATCTGGCTTGCTAGCATAGACTTGGCAAGACTGGGCTGGGGTAGGGGCCTGTGCCCACCCCCTTGTCAATCAGGCCCACCCAATCAGAAGGCTGTCTCTGTTTGATTGACTAAGTGAATAATAGTAATCTAGGCGTTTTGGACTAGGCCCACCTGACTTTTGTCCAGGGCCCACCCACTTTATGATTTCTGGCTCCGCCCCTGCCTGCCAGGGCCCCTGCTGTGGCCATTGTGGCTCTGGGTACTGTGGCCATTGTGGCTCTGGGTAGTCAGTCCCACCTCTTCAACCAACTCCGATGGCCCTGAGTGTTGCTGAGGTGTGCCTTCAATGCAGGACCTTCAGTCGGACATACTGACAAAGACACAGGGCATCGTTCGGACGATGAGATCCGCTCTCGTCCGTGAGTCCTCTTGCGGCTCGCGGAAGTCTGTCAGACACCAGCAGTTTTATGTACGCTGAGCTGTACGTTAGTAAGACCTGCCGGGCAATGTCCTGTAAAGAAGAAGAAAAAAAACAAGATAACATTAAAAGGTGATTACAGGTCAAATTATGGAAGGGATAAATGATGTCTGGACATTCTGATGTGCTGGAAATTGCATCTAAAATGGCTTAAAAGTACCCAGTTATGCAAACATTATGTTTCAACAACATATCAGATTATTAATATCAGACTTACTACTGCAACATTTTTGACTGCTTTTGTTCGAGAAGCACAGCCATTTTGTTGTGTTTAGATACCTGTGGCGGTAAGGTAAGGTCTGGCACAAGGCTGATGTTTTTGGTGAGTTTTGTCTCCTCCCGCTGGCTACAGGCGGTACTGCCATTTCTGTCCTCATTCTCTGCTTCCAACAAGGGACGCTCCTCTTCAGGAACGTCACGGCCCAGCGGCACTTCGTCAGGGTCATAGGTTATGACCTCCGTCACCAAGGTCAGACCGGACATTCTTTTCTTCAGTTTTTTCTGAAATCATGTTGAAATGTACAGATTTTAAGAGAGGACTGGTAGCATGTGTAATGTGTGCTATTCAGTTCTGCTATATTCAGTTTGGTTGGTGAAATATTGACGACCTTTTATGGGGTGCTTTTGTATAAAATGGCACTTTTAAGACCTGTAGAGCCACTCACGAAAATCATCCCAGCTCACAAATGGGCTGTGGCAGAACATGAAGTCTATTTTGGGGTATTGATCGTTTTGGGGATCGACCTGTTGGCAATACCTCACCCCTGTGTCGAACACTAGAGCTAGCCACAGGACGTGTAAGTCCATACAGGTCGATACTGTTGGGGCACACAACACCAGACTGATGCAGGTATTCAGCTCATCCCCACACAACACCAGACTGATGCAGGTATTCAGCTACACAACACCAGACTGATGCAGGTATTCAGCTACACAACACCAGATTGATGCAGGTATTCAGCTACACAACACCAGACTGATGCAGGTATTCAGCTACACAACACCAGACTGATGCAGGTACCTTCAGCTCATGCACACAACACCACACTGATGCAGGTACCTTCAGGTCATCCCCAACCAGACGCGTGTCCTCCAGGCTTTCTCTGAGGGCCTGCACACACGGTGTCAGGTCCCAGTAGATGCAGAAGAGCTGAGAATAAATCAACAGGAAATTATTAGATGTAAAAACGTACAAGAGCACCTGCATGGTTCCGGTGCAGTGTGCTGTGATTAAGGACCCTACCTGCATGGTTCCAGTGCAGTGTGCTGTGATTAAGGACCCTACCTGCATGGTTCCAGTGCAGTGTGCTGTGATTAAGGACCCTACCTGCATGGTTCCAGTGCAGTGTGCTGTGATTAAGGACCCTACCTGCATGGTTCCAGTGCAGTGTGCTGTGATTAAGGACCCTACCTGTATGGTTCCAGTGCAGTGTGCTGTGATTAAGGACCTTACCTGCATGGTTCCGGTGCAGCGTGTCACCCAGTCGGCCACTCCTACGAGCAGAGAGTGTCTGCTCAGCCTCTCGTTCACCTGGATCAGCCGTGCGTCTGTGTTCATGCCCACCTGCAGAGAGACATTTTGGGAATAACTGTTGGAATTCTGGGAAAAGTGCATGCTGTACGTACCTAGTGTTTGCGGATGACAACTGCGAAAGACGTGAAGGTAAATCTCTTAGAGGGTAAAAAATAATGAATGAATGAATTTATTTATTTATTTATTTATTTATTTACTTACTTATTTACTATTCTAAGGGGCTGGAGGTTGTACTGGGGTTTAGTTCCTAACAATCGGAGCACTCCGCTTTCTTTTTATTTTAAATATATTTATTCTTTTTATTTAAAATATATTTATTCTGTTTCTATTACTGACTTTTTTCTAGTTCTTGCTAGTCACTATAGTGTCCATTAGGTCACCAGTGTCTTAAAACACAGAAGATTTATTCTCTATTCATAAAGCGGTCAGGGTATTACTGCACCCACATTAACATTTAAATACAACAGTAAAATACACATTACATATGTCATGCATTATTCATATTTAGAGTACAGTAAAGAGATTCCCATTTGTCATTGTGATGACACAGCACACACTATGAAATCCATCCTGCATTTAACCCATCACATGTGTGAGCAGGGGGCAGCCATAACAATGGTGCCCATGGAGCAGTGTGTGGGGACCATACAGTTGAATACAATACTAGAGTGGACACAGGCGCACTGCTCATGGCAATCGTGGCCGCCATCTTGCGACTGCCGGCCGGCCGGGAATCCTATAGCCCTCGCAGTGATGAGTAAGGAACACAAATATCGATTTGTATAATAAATTGATATTTTATATTAGCTAGTATATTCATTGTTGATCCGTACGTGTCATTTTATACTTTATTAACGACAGGTCATATTGTGTTGTTTTAATTATCGTTAATTATCGTTTTCTTTGATACGATTTATGTACATATAGAGTCAGGCATTTCAAATATCATCATTGTATAGTGTGTCAGTGGATATTTTCACAGAACAAAGCCGTTTTTGACAGAGGTGGGTCCATTCTACGCTTATTTACATTACAGTGCCTAGCACACGCAAGATGGCGGCCGCGTCGGACGTTTTCCCGTGTGGTCAGCCAATGCCGTGTCCACTCTAGTATTGTATTCAACTCTATGGTGGGGACTGTGCCATGCTCAGGACACCTCAGTCATGGGGGAGGATGGAGGAGAGCGCTGGTCAGTCACTCCCCCTACCCACCAGTGTCAGTGTGGGGACTGAACCTGGAACCCTTGACTGTAAGTCTGACTCTCTAACCACTAGCTAATGGCTGCACTATTGATACCCCATGACTGCCCCAGCACTAGCCCATAACTGCCCCATCGCTAGCCTATCACTGCCCCACTGCTAGCTCACAACTGCCCCACCACTAGCCCATGACTGCCCCACCACTAGCCCATAACTGCCCCACATATACCCCATAACTGCCCCACCGATACCCCATAACTGCCCCACTGCTAACACATAACTGCTTCACTGCTAGTTCATGACTGCCCCACCGCCAGCCTATGACTGCCCCACCGCTAGCCCATGACTGCCCCACTGCTAGCCCATGACTACCCTATGACTGTCCCACTGCTAGCCCATGACTACCCCATGACTGCCCCACTGCTAGCCCATAACTGCCCCACTGCTGGCCCATAACTGCCCCATCGCTAGCCCATAACTGCCCCACTGATAGCCCATGATTGCCTCACCGCTAGCCCATGACTGCCCCACCGCAAGCCCATGACTACCCCATGACTGTACCTCTTTGTTGCTGTGGTGTAGAATGAGGAGGATAGCTGTGGTGAAGACGATGGAGACGAGGCTGACGCACAGACACAGCACCCAGAAATCCGTCAAAGGCGACGCCAGGTAGAGATGCACAGTAGAGTACACGGCACACCACAGCACCAGATACATCACCTGGTAACAGGGAGGCAGTCGTTATTAATCATTATTAGCTAAAACATACACAGAACACCACAGCACCAGATACATCACCTGGTAACAGGGAGGCAGTCGTTATTAGTCATTATTAGCTAAAACATACACGGCACACCACAGCACCAGATACAGCACCTGGTAACAGGGAGACAGTCGTTATTAGTCATTATTAGCTAAAACATACACAGCACACCACAGCACCAGATACACCTGTCATCCCAAACAAGAAGCATTATTAGCTAAAAGCTACATGCACAGCACACCACAGCACCAGATACAGCATCTGGTAACAGGGAGACACAAATTACATTACATTACACTTAGCAGACGCTCTTATCCAAAGCGATCCAATACCTGTCATTATTAATAAGAAGTCATTATTAGCTAAAACATACACAGCACACCACAGCACCAGATACAGCACCTGGCAGCAGTGAGACGGTCATTATTACCTATTGATTGTTGAGATTATTATTTTATGTTTATTTATTTACTTAGGTTTATTCTCTTTAGGCACTTTGGTCAGCTTCTGCCATGTAAAATGTGCTGTGTAAATAAACGGAACTTAAACTTGAACATAAACAAATTAACAAATTTGATTCTCTGGAGGCACCATAACTGTCAGTATTCACAAGAAGTCATTATCAGCTAAAACAGAAAACTCACTGGATCATAACAAAATATTTTACATCTAAATTTTAATATGTTGAGGCTGCACAAAATTAGTTTGATATTCCCGCTTAAATATATTTTATCATAACCTGCTGACTTCATTTTCTCATTGTTTAGAACCACCGTAGCAACAACAGACTGAAATTTGGCAGTAGTAGAGAAAAAATATTGCATGAATACAAAGGTATGTTCATTTTCTTCAAAAAAACAAAACAAAAAAATAATTGAGATCCACATAAATGTTGTCCTTACTGGGGCCAGGATGAAGTTGAAGATGTTGGAGTTGACAAAGAGGAATCTGCGGACAGACGCACTCCCCAGAGCTATCTGCAGGGGAGCTTCAAAGTCCTGCACAGGGACCTGTCGGACAAGAGCGATATTTCAAAGAGACAATGACCTTTTGCACACATCTGGAGAAGACAGGTGTACTGGAGATGACCTGCACACTGCCCATTCCGCAAGCAAGATTTATTTACCACCTCAAGCAACCTGACAAAGGTCTACGGCCCAAACGTTGTAAATAAATCTTGCTTGCGGAATGGGAAGTGTGTGGGAGTTCTTATTTCCCTGAAGGAGAGCAATATAAAACAAACATTTTACTGTATAGTAGCATGAACTGAGTACCAGCAAGGTATTGTAATCCTCTGAACTGCATCACTGCTGTTGCTCTTACACTAGTTCGAAATGAAACAGTCAACTGCCCTTTTCCCAACAAGAATGCATGACATGACCTTTTGCAGCGTGTGTTGTAACTCTAAAGATTTTGAAACAATGATGTCATCCAAGGAATGGCTATTTCTAAAGAACTGGCAAAGGAACTGTAATCTCTTCTACCTCATAAACAATGAAGTGTTGTTACTACTCAGGCAGAGTACAGAAAGAGAGAGAGACAGAGAGAGAGACAAAGAGAGGGAGAGAACGAGACAAAGAGAGAGGGAGAAAGAGAGCAAGAGAGGGAGAGAGAGCGAGAAAGAGAGAGACTTTAGTAGAATGTGCAGTAACCTGGAAGCCCTGTTTGTCCAGCTGATCTCTGCAGCGTGACAGGTCAAACTTCGGACTGAGCAGAGCAGAGCTGGAGACAGCCCACACCGTCTCACCTACACACAACACAAAGCCTTACCTTTTAAAATGAACACATTCATGAACACGAAAATAGACACCCAACTCCCATTATTTATCAAACGTGAGCTTTCTTTTATGAATCAACACAAGAGAAAAGAATCTGTAACACAAAGAGGACAGACACATAACGACAGTTGGGGGATACTGAGGCTGAGAGAGATTAAAAGAAAAACAGAAACACAGACCACAGGAAAAATCCCTTCTTTACACTGCATGATAATGAGGCTGTTCAACTGCTCAGCAGCATGACATGCCCCGATAGGGCAAGGAGGCAAACATGTGGCCACAGTGTATTTGCATAGGCCTATAGATTGTCCTATTGAGTATTTACAGATGGTAAGATTATTTATAATTTATAAATTTATATATTTATAATTTAGAAACCATCTGTTGAGAGTTAGGAGTTGGGTTTGATTAAGGTGATAAGTCAGTAAACAGTAAACAAAATGAAACTGAATTTCAGCAAACCATCTGTAAAGTTTCTGTGGGCGGACTATCAAAAAAAAAGTGTTACCAAAAGTTTCACACAAACTATAATAGCACTGAGCTAGTCAAGGCGAAGCTGCTTACCATTGGTCCAGCTATTTGCTCTACTGTTCCGTAGTTGTGTTCGGGTGGGCTGAAGGTCGGATTCGACATCACTTACTATGCCGTTCATATTCTCTCGGGTCAGTCTGTGCCTCTCATCCATCTCTGGTGTATATTACGGCCCCTGAGGTGATGAAAAAAGCAAAAGGACTAAGAAAATCTCAAATCAGAAAATTAACCTTTCAGGGAGTAGCGTCACATGAGTGTGACAGGAATGTTGGAGGACAAATGTTTTAATGACTGTTTCAGTCGTGCATGGTTGCAGTTATGTCCAGACATCCCTGTTTCTGAACCCTGTTCCTAATTTTTGTAGCTAAAACATTAGTTATTTTACTGCTTTTGACTGCAGGACTTGGAATGTCCCTGGTTTGTGAGCAAAATGTCCCCATTCAGCTTTCATCTCAGACATGGTCAACCTATACCACAGCATAACATTTGGAAACTTTAGAATCTTACATTTTTGTAGAACACAATCTTTTTTTAGAATGTTCTAAAATTCACTCGTAAAGGTAAATGAATCTGTGTGACCAAACTCCAGGTGACAGCCACAAAGGGTCACCATGCAGAATACATTACAATCAGTGAAGTCCTCAGAAAGAGTGACAATGTTCAGCTATTACACTTTCATAAATATAAAGTAGGCTGATTACATGCTGAGTAATGCAGTATGTCATGTGAAATAAACGCCATAGTTGGATAGAGGAAGAGGGTAGTTTCATAGCAAACACCACTTAGTGCAGGTTCACAAGGGGAAGAAACAGCACCGAGGTGATTATTAAGGTATGGAGAGCGATGGTAAAGCTTTACCACTACAGTCGTTTTTCGGTACAAACCTCTAAGTTAACCCTCGTCTTCAGTTATTCATCTTTATCTCTGAGTACACGTAAACAGGAAATAAGCCTGTTCTTTCTGTTCTGCAATTCTCTCTCTGAAAAGTCTCCAGTATTTTAAGCTCCCTTTAGAGTATACACAACCTATATTTACAGGGACAAACACAAGTAGAATATAGCTTACATACACATCCACGCAGATGACCCAGCAGGTCCTCAGCAGCAGCAGACATCATCACAGCAATATTAACGACCACATGCACAGTCCTGCCCAAAAGCTGACATCCTGAAGAGCTATGATGTAAGAGGAGACGGTGCAACTACATATCCCCTCTGAGAGACTGTGTAAGCTGTGTGTGCCTGTTTGGTCAGTCCTGGACACACACATTTAAGCAGATACATGTAAATTATACACACAAACACACACACACACACTCACACAAACAATCAAACACACTTACTGCCTGCCCACAGATGAGCCAGGGGCATTTTATTGGTGAGGTGTGAAAAAGCGGCGTGGTGTCATGGTGATGACGGAGCGTAGTCTCCTCCCATTTTGTCTCTCACAGTTCCTTTCTCTCCACATGTCGTCTAAAATCTCCTGCATCCCCTGAGGTTTCAAAACTACACACACTGGCAAAACATTATTTCCTTAGAAAAAGATCAAATTGCTACTCTGTGTTTAAACATTCTGCTTCTTCTGTCACATAAATTACACTCTTTCTTGGAAGTTTATTTCCTGTTAAGGTAACTACATGAGGCGCCTCACTGGGGCACTCTCTAGTTTCCTTTTGCAGTTCCTGTCTTCTCTTTTCTGTCTCTTTCTCTCTCTCTCTCTCTCTCTCTCTCTCTCTCTCTCTCTCTCTTCATTCTCTCTTTCTCCTTCTTTAGTTTTTTTCCTCATTCTGTTGTGCCAGTATTCATTGCTCTGTCTTACTCTGACTGTGAGCAGGCATGTGACTGGGATCAGCAGGACCACATGACTACAAGAATTCTCATAGTATTTCTCAAGCCCATGGGGAAAGTGTGTGTGTGTGTGTGTGTGTGTGTGTGTGTGTGTGTGTGTGTGTGTGTGTGTGTGTGTGTGTGTGTGTGTGTGTGTGTGTGTGTGTGTGTGTTTCTCAAGCCCATGGGGAAAGAGAGAGAGAGTGTGTGTGTGTGTGTGTGTGTGTGTGTGTGTGTTTCTGAAGCCCATGGGGGGAGTGAGTGCACGTGGTAGCTCACCCCATTGGAGGTGTTACTCTCTCATGAGAAATCTACGCGTGTAAGGTTTCATGGATTTATATCAGAACTAGGCCATAACAACAAATAAATGCCACACCCTGGCATTTGGCACACAGCGACTTTGTTTGGTCTACCCCAAATGTCCCAGATCTTTTCAGAATGCAGGCATTCACAGTTTAATCACATAACTAGTTTATGTGGATAGTTTATGTTGTGTGTTTTTGGGAATGTGCTTCAGTCATTCTGTGGTTAAATTATTGCCATTGCTGAAACTGACACTGGTGTGCTTTCTGTGACATTTTGGCTCCTAAATGTAAGCTTAGTAGTCTACATAAAGCAACACCAAGCAGTATTTCTAGAGTTGTTCTTTGCTCCCCCTACAGGTTGGGAGCATAATTGTCAGTCACTACTGTTCTAAATAGCCTACTTTACAACGACCTGGCGCCGTGCATTTGCATTTGTTTGCAATCTAATGAACAACTGGCGATTCTCAGAATTTATCAAGTATCATCTACGGGCTACTGTCATGGATGTCGTAGGGCAAGAATGATTTGGAGTTTTTTCTTTCGCACATGAACTACAAATTACCTACCCGATTTGGCAAGCTATTCTCATTGATAGATTGATAGAGGGCACCCTGTTCATCCTGTTAAGAGTTGGTGTACCATCAAAATGATTCTTTGTGAAAACAATGTTTTAAGGTTGAAAAACTCAGGAACTGGTGCTGGTGGAACAGGAACTGGTGCGGTTTGGTTCCAACAGGCCAGCGTTTCACACAGAATCGGTAATCTAGTACGACTTTGAATATCTTTGTTCATTTTTTTTTCAAGGACCGGTCTTATGCGCATGCGTCACTGATTAGTTCCAAGCAAAGTAGCGATAGATGTCAACTGCACGGGTGAATAGTCTCAGGTAGCGAAATTTACTAACGGCTCCTGAAATATGTTTGGGGATGACTGATGACTAAAAAACATAGAACGGTTTTAGCTGTTTGGCTGGATTTTTGCTTCTGACAGGTTGGAAGAACCCACGGTACAATGGACCAGGATTTTGCGGACATAGATTCAGAGGGCCGGTGGCAGAACCTATACGTTGTAAGTTAAGTTAATGCCATACACCGAACATGCTAGCTAGTCTGCAAGCTCATGTCATTTAGTGGATTATAGCAGCCAGCTGGTCATACAAATTAGCTGTCTAGCTAGCACGGTATTCCTCTGTCTGTATGTTTGTTCCAATGATCAACAGAACGACAAAGCTGTTATTTTACTATCATATACATAGATAACTCGGATTGTCTTTGTTTTTTTACTACGCACACTGGTGGGGTAACACACACAGATTTCACTTGAAAATTGTTAAAATTTGCTAATCAAGTTATAACTCGCACACTGATCGCTGTCATAGTTAGCTCTAACCTACCCGAGCTAACTTGGTACACCATCCAATGAAATGTTTAAGTTAGGAGACACGCTACTTGGGTAAAATAATGTCAGTGTTGACTTTGCAAGATTATGCGCTATTCTTTCACACTGTATGTCTGTGAACCATCATCATCAATCACACGTTGCATGACATCATTCTACATTAAACCATTTTGTGGAGTAGTTTGCTAGCGGCATTTAAGATGGCTAAGCGCCCTTACCCTAGCTAAACTCTTCACTCCGGGTTTGCTAGCTGGAATAATTGAATTAACTTAAGACATTGGCTCTGTTCGGTTTCGCTTGTAAAAGAACTAAATGTTAACAGCTTGTATGTCCAACAATAACCAAAACACAACTGTCGCCAACTATCAGTTAAACTGCGCAAGTGTTTGTAAAGGGTGCCAAAATGATCCTATGCACGCTAGGTACACAGGGGAACTTGCCATTAACTACATCAGAAAAGTTGGCTAGCTGGTAAGCTAGCTAACTTAATCAACTAGGGTGTAGCGTGAAATACTCTTTCCAATTAAGGTTAACTAGTTTAATATGAGCCTAAATAAATGCTTCAACCCTGTTGCTCTTGCGCTGAGCTACGTCTGCGTAATATTGAAGCTATAGATAGGTATGATGACTGTCGTGTTTACATTATTTGTCTCGGGAAGGAGTAAGAGGCTTGCCTGTCGTGGTTCCAGTCAGAGTCTATTTTGGGAAACTACTAACGTTGGCACTGCCTTCTGCTGCTCATGTATGTTGATCACGCTACGGGCGATAATTTGCCAGTTTGCACAGCACGGCCAAAGTGGCCTCCTGTAAGCTGTATTCCCTGTCAAGCTGTAGGGCTACTGTAATTTTCCCCCTGGACATCTCTACCGCAGATGAAGTAGCCCCCTTGCTTGTTGGTTAGAGATGCTGCTACAGCTTTGTGTGTTAATGCTTAACCACGAATGTTAGGAAAAAAGCTATCATTTTAAGTGCTGCTGCTGGTCTCTAAGAGCGCCATGTTAAACGTGGGTTACCTTACCTGCTTGTGTGCTTGTATGTGTTGTGGGATTGCAGGAGATACGCAACCAGTCCCACGAATGCGCTTACAAAGTGGCAAAATATCCAGAAAATAGGAATCGCAATCGGTATAGAGATGTCAGCCCATGTAAGTCTGAAATTTCTCCTGTTATCTTCATTACAGTTAACATCGTTTTCATTTTTTCAATGATAATCTTATACATTGGAGTGCTTCACCCCTTCACTCATTCCTCCATGTTTCAGTTGATCACAGTCGAGTCAAACTGGAAAACACTGAGAATGATTACATCAATGCCAGTTTAGTGACCATGGAAGAAGCCCAAAGAAGTTACATTTTAACTCAGGTGAGTTGTGACCGTCATCAGGTATAATTTGAAGATCCTGGTGATCATTTGGGCAGACCTTTTTCCCTTTCTGCTCTTCTTTGTGTTTAAAGAAACCTAAATGAATAGCACACACGGGTACTGTTGTGTGTGTGTGTCTGTGTGCGTCTGTGTTTGTATGTGTATGTGTTTGCGTGTGTCAGTGTGTGTCAAAATCAGTAGGCAGATTTACTCCACGTTTTCATACAAGGAGCTGGGTCACCACATCCCGCTCCTCCTATGTAAGCCCCAGTGGTGCTCTGAGCCAAGTATGACCCTTCCGTCCAGCAATCTTAGCTTACGCTGCTACTTTTGTAGCAACGTCGAGGAAGAGCCAGAGTGCGTAGGGTCAGGATCCTGCTGGAAATCGGCTGAGTCGGCTGAAGCGAGGGATGGTTAGCGTGGGAACACAATGACAAGGCCCTCGTTTAGCCAGGGACATTCCCGGCCCACTGCCAGGCACGCCAGTGCCGTTGCTCAACATGAGAATAGCTCTCTTGCATTCTACTACACGGACCTTTTCTTGGTACCCGCCCATTTTTGAAATTCTATAGTTTTGTCATTTGTTTGATCTTTGCCTTACAGGAAAAGTCTAAAAACTCAATCTTTTTTTTTTTTTTTGGCACGTGTGCCACCTCCTGCTGTGTGTGTATATTGGCTATAGGGCAGAACGGAAAACTCTAATGTACAAAAACAGACACAAACCGCCCCCAGTGTCTTTGTGATTACACAGCACAACGCACAGTGTACACAACGAAACTGACTCTGCATTTAACCCATCACACACGTCAGCAGGGAGCAGCCATGACAACGGCGTGTGGGGACGGTACCGTGCTCAGGGGATCTCACTGGCGGTGGTGGATTTGGTGTTGGTGTTGGTGGATTTGAACCTGCAATGCTGCGGTCACAAGTCCGATAACTGAACCACCAGGCCACATTTACCCCTACATCTGTAATGTATTAGATGTAGAAAATGTAACAGAATGGCCTATTGTAATGTGTTGGATATAGCAAACCTAACTAGTAGTGTCTGCACACTGGAATATGGTGGTATATGCTTTTTATTTGTTTTTGTTTTGTTTTGTGGCGGTCGTCATGGCGCAGGGTCCACTGCGGAACACGTGTGGCCACTTCTGGCTGATGATCTGGGAGCAGAAGACCAAAGCCATCGTCATGCTCAACCGCGTCATCGAGAAGGGATCGGTATGTACGCCACGTCACGTCTGTGAAGGTGCTCATTCATCCAGCTCATGGGAGTCAGAAGAGCCAAGTTGTAGGTAACTGAAGAAGTCTGTTGGATGAAAGGTAAAACGTCTTCAAGCTCCGCAAGAAGCCCAGTTGCCTACAACTTCGCTCTTTTGACTTCGCCACATCACATTTCATCACTTTATATTACATTACCTCTGTTACACAACATTACACTACATGACATGACATTTAGCAGTGCAAGAGGTGAACTGAGAGGCGTACCCTTTTCCTGTCATAGTATGTCATAGTACTGCCTGCTTTGGCCACGAAAGACCATAGTTGCTAATATGGCCTTAACTTAAATAAACAAACAAACAGACATAGATCTGCATGGTGCCATACCCTGGGGTTGAACATGCAACAGTCAGATGCTGCTTTTGCAAGTTCAGATTACCGACCACCAGACCACGACCACCACCCCCATAGTGTACGGTCTCGATGTTATTTTTTATCTCGTGACCGAATGTCAGCCGCTGCTGGAAATGCCACTGTGAGTGGGCCGATGGCAGAGCAGGCATACTGCCCTACAAAGCCAAAAGGCAGTAACTACATATTTTGTCAAATTGAGTTTAGACCCGAAATTGACTTCATAACACAAACCTTTTCTCGTGGATAAAAGCATCACCACTCTTGTACATACAGCATATTTGACTGGGCAGTATGATGGCATTAAAGGTATATTTTCCAGTTTCATAGTTACTGCGCTTTGCCTTTGTATGGAAGCATAGAAGAACAGTAAAAAAGACATAAGGAATTCCTGTTACTGCTCTGCTGTGTAACCCGGGTGCCAGTCAGTCATAATGTAGTGTGAAATGGGTTAATTCTCCTGATTTTTGGACACAATAGAAACAGTGTGGTCATGGGGCCTGTTGTAGGCGTCCCTGGACTGAAGTCCTTGTTGTTGACAGCAGATGATTGCTACTATAAAACACAGTCGCCCTGTTTTTTTTTTTTCTTGCCAAGTCCATGTTTTTTTCCCCCAATCTCTACCCCCTCGCACTTTGCCTTGCCAACAGTCACGTAGTCTTTATCACTACACATAGTCTAGCTTGCCTCTTAGTAGATTCAGCAGAGGTTGCATGTGAAAGACTGAGCAAGATTACACCTGCTTTAATGCAATGCACACACCCCCCTCTCATTCCTGTAAACAGTGTATGTACACAAAGTGAAACTCATGTCACCTCTTTGATAAGTGATAACACATTGACTTGTTTCATTTTAAACAGACACGTGGTTACTGTCGACACAGTACAGTTGGACATGAAGCAATTTGGTTGCTTTCGCCAAGTGATTGTGATTCTCAGAATTCAGAATTATCAGAAATAGCTGAAGCTTTTTTTTTTTTTAATGCGGCACAATCTGCTACATATTTTGCTGGCCGAAGACTATGCTGTCTTTGTGTGTGTGCGCTTTGAGGAAGTAATGCGAAAGTAAACAGTCAGATTCTCGTAAGTACAACCCCGATGGCCTCAGCTTTTGATCTGACTCATCACAACAATGCTAGTCTTTCACTGTAAAGCGGTAGTCGAGGTGAGGGTTTCAGGACCTTCAGGACCTACTCTTCTGGAGAATCTAGGAGAGGGGGAGGCAGAGAGAGGGAGGCAGAGAGAGACAGAGAGGGAGGCAGGGAGGGAGACAGACAGACAGAGAGAGAGAGAGAGAGACAGACAGACAGACAGATGGAGAGAGAGACAGATAGACAGGGAGAGGGAGGGAGGCAGACAGACAGACAGACAGACAGAGAGGGAGGGAGGGAGAGAGAGAGAGGGAGACAGACAGACAGACAGAGAGAGAGAGAGACAGACAGACAGAGAGAGGGAGGCAGACAGAGAGAGAGAGGGAGGCAGGGAGGGAGACAGACAGAGAGAGAGAGAGAGAGAGAGACAGACAGACAGACAGATGGAGAGAGAGACAGATAGACAGGGAGAGGGAGGGAGGCAGACAGAGAGAGAGAGAGAGAGACAGAGAAAGAGAGACAGACAGACAGACAGACAGAGAGAGAGAGAGAGAGAGAGACAGACAGACAGACAGATGGAGAGAGAGACAGATAGACAGGGAGAGGAAGGGAGGCAGACAGACAGACAGAGAGGGAGGGAGAGAGAGAGAGACAGAGAAAGACAGACAGACAGACAGAGAGAGAGAGAGAGAGAGAGAGAGAGAGAGAGAGAGAGAGAGAGAGAGAGAGAGAGAGAGAGAGAGAGAGAGAGAGAGAGAGAGAGAGAGAGAGAGAGAGAGAGAGAGAGAGAGAGAGAGAGAGAGAGAGAGAGAGAGAGAGAGAGACCAATAAAGATATTTTTTCACACATCACTTCATATTCCAAACAACAAACACACACAAAAACATGACCAGCATCCCTCTCCTCACAAACACAGCCTCACACACACTGCATCCCTCTCCTCACAAACACAGCCTCACACACATTAGCATCCCTCTCCTCACACACAGCCTCACACACATTAGCATCCCTCTCCCCACAAACACAGCCTCACACACAAAAACATGACCAGCATCCCTCTCCTCACACACAGCCTCACACACATTAGCATCAGTCTCCCCACAAACACAGCCTCACACACAAACATGACCAGCTTTCCTCTCCTCACACACACAGCCTCACACACATTAGCATCCCTCTCCCCACAAACACAGCCTCACACACATTAGCATCCCTCTCCCCACAAACAAAGCCTCACACACATATAGCATGTAGCATACATCCCTCTCCCCACAAACACAGCCTCACACACATTAGCATCCCTCTCCCCACAAACACAGCCTCACACACACAAACATGACCAGCATCCCTCTCCTCACGTACAGCATCACACACATTAGCATGTAGCATACATCCCTCTCCCCACAAACACAGCCTCACACACATTAGCATCCCTCTCCCCACAAACACAGCCTCACACACACAAACATGACCAGCATCTCTCTCCCCACAAACACAGCCTCACACACACAAACACGACCAGCTTCCCTCTCCTCACACACACAGCATCCCTGTCCTCACACACATTAGCATCCCTCTCCCCACAAACACAGCCTCACACACATTAGCATCCCTCTACCCACAAACACAGCCTCACACACACAAACATGACCAGCATCCCTCTCCTCACACACACAGCCTCACACACATTAGCATGTAACATGCATCCCTCTCCCCACAAACACAGCCTCACACACATTAGCATCCCTCTCCCCACACACACAGCCTCACACACATTAGCATGTAACATGCATCCCTCTCCCCACAAACACAGCCTAACACACATTAGCATCCCTCTCCCCACACACACAGCCTCACACACATTAGCATGTAGCATGCATCCCTATCACGCATGTAAGGGCTCGACAGACATTAGCATGTAGCATGCATCCCTATCACGCATGTAAGGGGTCGACAGACATTAGCATGTAGCATGCATCCCTATCACGCATGTAAGGGGTCGACAGACATTAGCATGTAGCATGCATCCCTATCACGCATGTAAGGGGTCGACAGACATTAGCATGTAGCATGCCTCCCTATCACGCATGTAAGGGGTCGACAGACATTAGCATGTAGCATGCATTCCTATCACGCATGTAAGGGGTCGACAGACATTAGCATGTAGCATGCATCCCTATCACGCATGTAAGGGGTCGACAGACGTCATTGCTGCTGGAGGCTTTCATAGTCCTGCACTGGCAACAAAAAACGTAAAAGAATCAGTGTCCAATCAGAGTACCCAATGGATGTCGGTGCTGTCTGAATTTCTTATGTACGCAACAAGCATTAAGACTTCTCAGGAGAAAGGAATTTAGTTTTTTTCTGTCAGATTTTATCAAGAAGCAGTTGTCGTCTGGACTTAGGTTACCCTTAAGGAGACTACTAAAGAGAGAGAACTGTATCGGCTCGGGTCATCTTGGGTCGAACAAACCTTAGGTGATCCTTGTGGGTTTTCACCAGTTTTGCCATCCCTCACTTTTCTTTTCCTCTCGCTTTCCATCCCTCTTTCCCCCATGATGCCTTTCTCAGGAGAAGTGTGCGCAGTACTGGCCGACCCAGGAGGAACATGACATGACCTTTAGGGACACGCGCTTCAAGGTCACGCTCGTGTCAGAAGACATCAAGTCATACTATACCACCAGGATCCTGGAGTTGCAAAATATCACTGTAAGATCACTGTGTGTGTGTGTGTGGGTGTGGGTGTGTGTGTGGGCGCGTGCGTGCCTGTGTGTGAGGCAACACACACAATTTCCACTGAATGCTTACTACCAAGGCTTTGAAATGTACTCTTGTCAGTTCACAAGAAAAGGTCTGTTAATGTAGATGATGTATGCATACACAGTGACACTTGACAGCATAAAAACACTTAGCCCTTAACCTATTGGAGTTTGGGTGTAATAGCTCAACAGTTTGGAGTTATCCATGCTGATACTTGGCCTTAGTCATATATATATAAAAGCCTTTTAGACTTGGTTGGTTTGTTTAAGCAAATTCTGCTAAGCTTGGTTTGGTTTTGCCAGTCAAATAAAGCTCTGCGGTGTGTAAATTGGGATTGGCCAAAGAGGACTTGTTATGTAGGTGCTCACACACTCTGATACAGTAGGTGGCAGTATGCCACTCGGAAGAGGAGAAATGTAGAGACCCTTAAAAAAAAGACTGTTTCTCTTGATCTTGCATTGGAAACTCACTGCTGTTTCTGATAAACCACTGTTTAGTGTTTACATACAGATAACCCTTACACTAATAACATGTATTAGCAAGCAGTGTTGGAAACCAACTGGATCATAGCAAATGTCCTTAAAGAAATATTTGCAAGTATTGCATGTGACGATAAGCAAGCACCACCATCTGGTTACTAGTGTAAAACCACAGCAAGTGGTCTTTGTGGGTTTTGTCAGTATTGCTTTAAAAGCTCAACTTCTCAGTAAATGCTGCTCAGTTAGAACTCAAACGTTTTTACTACTATCTCACAACATTGCTACTACATTGTAGAAATGCTTCACTAATCCATTGTAACGCGGGCATGCTGTTTTGGCACAAAAATTAAAAAACACTTGGAATAGGGGTTACGTTTTTAGGACAAATGTGTCTTTTCCAGATGATTCTCTTTTGTATTCTGCAAAGATACCTTTTGTTTTCTGCTCACTGCCATATATATATATATATATATATATATATATATATATAATATATATATGTATGTATATATGTATGTGTGTGTGTATATATATATATATATATATATATATATATATATATATATATATATATATATATATATATATATATATATATATATATATATATATATATATATATAAAGCTTTATTACAGACACAGGTCTGTATAACACATCATTAACGAGATGTGGTTCTGGTTAGATGCTAAACCACATTTTGTTACCCTGTGTTTGTACATGTGTAACGACAAAACTGAATCTAATCTAATCCTACAGTACATATATTTGTTATCTATATATATATTTATATATTTGTATTCTACCCACCATCTGTATTCTCACCTCTATTGTGTTCGTTTGTTTGTTTGTCTGTGTATTTGTTTGTTTGTGTCCGCAGACGGGAGAGACGAGGCAGCTGTACCACTTCCATTACACCACCTGGCCGGACTTCGGGGTCCCAGACTCCCCGGCGTCCTTCCTCAACTTCCTGTTTAAGGTGCGCGAGTCGGGCTCCCTGGGGGCGGAGCACGGCCCGGCGGTGGTGCACTGCAGCGCGGGTATCGGCCGCTCCGGAACCTTCTCCCTCGTCGACACCTGCCTGGTCCTGGTACGTGACCCGTGACTCTGGACCCGTGACCCGTGTGGCAGCCATGTTTGTTTGTAGTCCACAGATTAACCTCACTCATGTCAGCTTGTTTTTGAAACATTGTTTATTACTGTAAGTGTTTGAGTGTCAATTTAACATGTAGACATTTAGTTCAGGAAGTGTTTGGTCATGAGGACATGACAGTTAGCAGATGCTTTTTGAAGGCATTATTTGGAAAAATAGTTTTAATGCGGCTTGTGTAAGTAGTCTGTGACTGCAGCAGCTACCCGATATTCTCAAAACAGCAGCATTTGTCAGAAATCCCGTGTTAACCATTGTATTTGGATGAGGAGCAGAAACGAACAATCTGGAATAAGGAGTAGAATGTGTGTGTGTGTGTGTGGTCTTCACCCATGTTTCCCGTAGGCCTCAGACCAGGCCCACTAAAAGCTTGCAGAGTCAGTAGATAAATCATGCTGTGAATGAATTTACAATTACAGGCCTAGCCAAGCCTCTCATAGCCTGAGAGCAGTCCTGTCACTGTGGTCTCTGAGCCCTTTGGTCTGTAACTCTTGCGATGTTGTTTTGGCTCTGAGCCCTTTGGCCTGTAATGGTTGCGATGTTGTTTTGGCTCTGATTATGGATCTGTACTTAACCTATCATTACTGTACAAAGGAAGACAGGGGAGAGGATTGGATAGGACACCTGGGCATTCAGCTTGCACTATTTCCTTTCTAGTAGTAAAACACTTGGTTACTTCTTTGGCCTGTAATGTTGGTGATGTTGTTTTGGCTCTAAGCTCTATGGCCTATAATGTTTGCAATGTTGTTTTGGCTCTAAGGTCTTTGGTCTGTAATGGTTGCAATGTTGTTCTGGCTCTAAGGTCTTTGGCCTGTAACGCTTGCGATGTTGTTTTGGCTCTTAGGTCTTTGGTCTGTAATGGTTGCAATGTTGTTTTGGCTCTAAGGTGTTTGGCCTGTAACACTTGCGATGTTGTTTTGGCTCTAAGGTCTTTGGTCTGTAATGGTTGCAATGTTGTTTTGGCTCTAAGGTCTTTGGCCTGTAACGCTTGCGATGTTGTTTTGGCTCTAAGGTCTTTGGTCTGTAATGGTTGCAATGTTGTTTTGGCTCTAAGGTCTTTGGTCTGTAATGGTTGCAATGTTGTTCTGGCTCTTAGCGCTCCATCCCTCACATAGCCTGACAGCAGTCCCGTCACTGTGGTCTCTGAGCTCTTTGGCCGGTAACGGTTGCGATGTTGTTTTTGCTCTGAGCTCCTTGGTTTGCGATGTAGTTTTGGCTCTCAGCTGTGTGTCCCTCTGCAGATGGAGAAGCGTAAGGAGCCGGCGTCAGTGGACATCAAGAGGATCCTGCTGGACATGAGACGCTACCGCATGGGCCTCATCCAGACGGCCGACCAGCTCCGCTTCTCGTACATGGCCGTCAGGGAGGGGGCCAAGTGCATCATGGGAGACTCCTCGGTACAGGTACGCCAGCAGCCATGGGGCTTCAGCACCATTCAGCTGGGCTAGTATTAGTGTTGTTAGTATTATTGCTGTTGTTGTTGTTTTAGTTGCACAATAGCACAAGTCAAACAAGTGCAGTACACATTGAATAAAAATGACTAAAATCTGTTAAAAATAGACATTAATATAAATAACAGTAAGAAGGAAAAATACTAAACGTAAATAAAAGCACAGAAGCTAAAATGTCTTAATGTCTAAAGTATATGTATATATTTGAAGGGCAGCTGTGGCCTATTGGTTAGTTGGTCTTGCAATCGGAAGGTTGCTGGTTCGAATCCCGCCCTACCCATGGTTGAGATGCCTTTGAGCAAAGCATCTAACCCCACACTGCTTCAGGGACTGAAACTGAAACCCTGTAAATATCTGTAAGTCGCTCTGGATAAGAGCGTCAGCTAAGTGTAATGTCAAATATTTGGTATGATAGGTGGGCATGACATAAGTGATGGTTTTATATTCCCTTGATTCCTTGCATTTCTAATAAGATATGTTACATTTACATGTGTTCCCTTACCTTACCTTATCTGACCTTGCGTCTGTTCAGAAGCGATGGAAGGAGCTGTCCAGGGAAGACCACGAGCCCACGTTGGACTCGCCCCCGCCGGCCCCGGGCCCCAAGAGCACTCCAGACAAGCTGAACGGTTGCCAGGCACCCCCCGGGGATGAGCGCAGCGACGGCGAGGCGGGCAAGCGCACGGGCACTGGCACGGACTCAGACTCGCCGGGCAAGGAGCAGGAGGCGGACGGAGCCATGGGGAAGTGAGTGGAGATTGCCGTGTGTGGGTGGGGCTTATCACGTGTGGGTGGGGCTTATCGCGTGTGGTGGGACTTATCGCGTGTGGGTGGAGTGTGCCGTGTGTGGGTGGGGCTTATCGCGTGTGGGTGGGGCTTGCCGTACGTGAGTGGAGATTACCGTGTATGAGTGTGACTTGCCGTATGCCAGTGGAGATTGCCGTATGCCAGTGGAGATTGCCGTATGCCAGTGGAGATTGCCGTATGCCAGTGGAGATTGCCGTATGCCAGTGTGACTTGCCATGTGTTTAGAATGAACTAGGAAGCGGTGAGCAGCAGTTGAACTATCCAGAGGTCGTGTAGCATAAGCAAGTCTATTATCGGCCGGGTGGTGAGAGACATTTGGATGCAAAATCAGTTTAAAATAGAAGTTTACTTACTCAAACCAAAGATTTACAGGAGCTGAATTTGTCTGTTTTCACATGGATAACTTCTTTTTCCCCTCATTTTAAGTGGAACAGCAACAGAAATGGCTGATAATAGACACAATGCTGATAATAGGATCACTTTCGCCACTGCACCATTGCCCACTTCAATGTAAACAAGCATTTATAGGCGTTTTTTGGCAGTGAAGGCATTTTAAGTGAAGTTAGCTCCAGTAAACTTTTTTGTAGAATCCTGTGAAAATATTATATATATGTACAAGTTATTGCATCTAAGCCTTGTTTTGTAATATGTATAATAGGACATACTATGTTGGTGTGTCACATGGAGAATTAACTTCCATCTTGCCACAGAACTCATGTGAAGGAAGTCTGTGAGATTCTTATTTCTCTAGGGCATGGTAGTCAAAAGAGCTACTAAAAGCTTCAAAGATGTCCAGTTGCACTTGCCAACGTATTTCTTTTGACTCATTCGAAGGGTCCCTGTTTGTTTGTTTGTTTGTTTGTTTGTTTGTTTGCCTGTGTGTTAGTGGGCGTAAGCGGCACCGGGATGAGAGACTGTCCAACTCCACGCCGAAGAGCCCCCAGAAGCAGCCCAAGCCCCGGCTGGGAGACTCGGAGAAGAAGAGGAAAAGGTGACGCTGCTATTGTCACAGTCATTCCCATTCGTCATGTGATCACACAGCACACAATCAAATTCAGCCTCTGCATTTGAATTAGATTAGATATGCTCGTGTGAACATGATTCCCAGTTGTCATGTGATCACACAGCACACAATCAAACTCAACCTCTGCATTTAGATTCGATTAGATATGTGTTATTGTCATTACACATGTATAAATACAGGGTAACAAAATGTGGTTTAGCATCTAATCAGAAGTGCAAGGAGCAGCAGGTGTGATATATATATATATATATATATATATATATATATATATATATATATATATATATATATATATATATATATATATATATATATATATATATATATATATATATACAATATACAGCGTACACAGTATACTGCAGTACAGTATACAGTATATTACAGCAGTCTGTGGTGAATTACAAACAAATAAATAGGGCAGTATGAACAGGTGGGAGATGTTTATAACCCATCACACGTGTGAGCAGGGGGCAGCCATGACAACGGCGCCCGGGGAGCATTGTCTTGGAACGGTAGGATGCTCAGGGCACCTCAGTCACTGGGCAAGGATGGAGGAGAGTGCTGGTCATTCACTGGTCATTCACTCCCCTCCCCGGTCAGTGTGGGGAATTGAACCTGCAACCCTTTGGCTGCAAGTCCGACTGCTTAACCGCTAGCCCATGACTGCCCCCTCATGTCTCGAGACAGCCACCTGTCCCATCCCCATCAGTTTAGTCTTAGGCCTCATTCACACCAAACACTCGCCGTATACAGCGCGTAGACAGCAAGTGCCCGTTTTCTGTCCGTATTCGTTTAGAGTGCACGTTAACAAATTAGACCATTCACAAAACACCCGTGATCTGAGCGTATTCTGTCACACATACACACACATTGTACACGGTTACGTGCTGTACACGCTCAAGCTGGTGTGAATGAGGCCTTAGTCCTTACACTCACCAACAGACTTCACCACATTTTCCTCTCATTCTAAAGAGCGCAATTAGAAAGAAGGCGTTTCCCAGAGTTTGTCTTTTTCTTTCTGTTTTTAATTTCATTTTCAGGCATTTGTTCTCCCTTTCTCCCTTTGCATTTGTTCTCCCTTTCAGTGCACACATGATGTAAGATGGCTTAAAAAGAAACAAGAGTGGACCAGAAACTATAAATGAAAATGAAATTATAACTATAACAGTAACATGGGGAATGCCTCCTTTTCCACTGTGCTTTTAACATTATGTTCCTGTAAATCTCCAACCTTTCTGCTCCTCTGCCATCATACCACACCTTTACCTTTTAGTGCATTCAAGATTTTTATTTTTTTTATTGTCAGATCATGAAGTATAACACCTGGGTCAGTTGTGAGTGCACATTTTTGGAACGCATTCTGTATTACGCAAAAGAGAGGATATTCGATTCTAGGGCAAGGTTTCTTTTTACGCCCGTGTTTTTTTTTTTTTTCGCCTTTTTTGTCCTTTCCTACGTCTCTGGTTTTTGCAAACCTCTCTGTGTCTTGTTGTTGTTGTTGTTGTTGTTCCTCCGTAAGCCCCCTGGCTCTCGCAAACCTCTCTGTGTCTTGTTGTTGTTGTTGTTGTTCTTCCGTAAGCCCCCTGGCTCTCGCAAACCTCTCTGTGTCTTGTTGTTGTTGTTGTTCTTCCGTAAGCCCCCTGGCTCTCGCAAACCTCTCTGTGTGTTGTTGTTGTTGTTGTTCCTCCGTAAGCCCCCTGGCTCTCGCAAACCTCTCTGTCTTGTTGTTGTTGTTGTTGTTGTTGTTGTTGTTCCTCCGTAAGCCCCCTGGCTCTCGCAAACCTCTCTGCCTCTGTTGTTCCCCACACAGTTTGGCCTGCATTTGCTGCACGTGACAGCGAGAGGCGGGGGGAGGGGGCCCGGCGGGGCCCGGTTATCTGTAGCCTCTTTGAAGATTATTTTAGGAGGAGACTTCGGCCCTGGGCCAAGCCCGGGCCACCCGCAGCTGTACGTGAGCGTAGGGTTGTTGCCGTGTGTGTGTGTGTGGTTTGTGTGTGGTTCAAGCCTTCGTGGGTACCATGATTTGCTTCTGTGTGTGTGTTTGTGTGTGTGTGTGGGGGGGGGGGGGGTTGTGTGTGTGTTTCAAGCCTTCGTGGGCACCATGTTTTGCTTCTGTATGTGTGTGTATGTCTGTCTGGACCTGTTGGCTGGTGTACCTTGTGTTGGCTGTAGGGGTGTAATGATCCAAAAATTCGAATTTCATCCTAGTTGTAAAACCTGATAGGTTTTTGGTTGCCTTTTGTCTGGTCCCTTTTCATTCTCACAACAAGCCTTGTACATTTCCATGCCCTGCTCCACAGAGGTGCATTCACCTATCGGCTTACCTGAACCTGTTGGTCGTGTAGCGCACTGCACAACGGTGTGGATCGAGACGAGAGGTGCATTCACCTAGCCTGGTAAACCAGCCCCTCGTACTTCATTTCATTTTGTACAGAGGGTCTACAGTAGCCTGGTAAACCAGCCCCTCGTACTTCATTTCATTTTGTACAGAGGGTCTACAGTAGCCTGGTAAACCAGCCCCTCATACTTCATTTCATATTGTACAGAGGGTCTGGAGCGGAGGCCATGACAAACGATTTCTTCCTGGAGGTGTGGACTCTGCTGAAGTTTAAAACAAGTGCCTCTGCCTTTACCCAATCGCTAACGCCTGGTCGTCACGTATGCAATTAGCCTACCTATGCACTACAATTCAAATGTAGCACACAAAGTCAGCGCCATGGCTCAAGAACACACCCTCTGTTCATTTAACTTCTTCGTGCTTCCTTTGTCCAAGTTACATTACATTGTTACATTACATTGCACTTAGCTGACGCTCTTATCCAGAGCGACTTTTTTACAGTGAACAGGGTACAGTCCCTGGCGCAGTGTGGGTTAGGTGCGTTGCTCAAGGGCACTTCTGCCATGGATGAGGGTGCAGGAGAGCACTACTTACTTACTCCCCCACCCACATTCTTCCTACTGGTGATCCCAAGACCAACTCCCCAACCATTATGCCACAGCTGCCCCCACTTTGTAACTATTCAAGCCTCACCTCAGCTGTGAGAGGGCGGTGGTTGAGTGTGAACATGTGTACAGTTCAGACAAAGTTACGGGTTTGGCAAACCGGTTTTTACTCTCTTACCGAACAGGTGTTTTATCTTATTAATTTGTATTTATTGAAAGTGTTCCCTAAATCATTGCACCCCTAGATGGCAGCATGG
Organism: Coilia nasus; assembly: GCA_027475355.1. Taxonomy (NCBI): domain Eukaryota; kingdom Metazoa; phylum Chordata; class Actinopteri; order Clupeiformes; family Engraulidae; genus Coilia; species Coilia nasus. The sequence goes on from CM050201.1 coordinate 28,140,972, forward strand.
TGTGTGTTTTCTGTCGTACTGTTGGTTGTAAAACTCTTGGGGTGCAGACATGGTCTGGCGGAGGTGTGGTGTGGTTTGGTGTGGTTTGATGTGATTTGATGTGTTTGCTCTCTCCAGACATCCCCTTGTTGCTCTCTTGACCAGACGTGTTGTAAGGATGTGGTCATAGACCCCCCCAGTTTCTCCCACAAAGCTGCACGATGGAAAAGTGCTGTCCTTTGTTTATTACAGTGAAGGATACTATGAAACCACACAGGACGGACATAGTCTGTAGTACTTGACTAAATAATACAAATATGATGCTTGTACGTATCAGCAGCATACAGTCATCTTAACCTCTCCTCCCCTGTACTGCCCCTGCACAGGTGGGTAAAACTGTGGGTAAATGTTTTGAGTCATAGCTGGCTTGTAGGTTCAGCATCAGTTGAGCAGTCTGCTTTCAGATGCCTTTGTCATGTGCTGCGTGTCCTGGTCTAACCTAGGAGAGCAAAGGGGAGGCTGTGCATGCCTTAGTCATCTCAGACTGTGCTGACAAAGGAGTTTCCCCTAATAAAAAGCTGTTTGCTGTCATGCTACGTGTTTTACCAGAAGTCTGTAGTTTTAAAAAAAAAAAAGGGCTCTGTGCCAGATTGTTTTCTCTAACTGAAAGAGGTTTTGCCTTAGCACAACTGTCTTAAAGGAGAACTTCGGTGTAAAATGAAAATTGGCATGTTAAAACATCATACCGAGTTGGTATGTGTACTGAGGAGCAAAATTGATTTAGCCTGTTGCATTCAGAGTTTAACTATTTTTTATCGTTTGTCCCAGAAGGCTAACAATGGAAGTGGTAGGTGCCCTTAGACGAAGCATGACGACTACGCTATTTTTTGGCAGTTTTGGCAGGCAGTACCTCGCTGTAGTTTTTCGTCACCGCCATGATGAAAGTCCGCACAAGTCGATTGACGAACACGAACCAACAGGAAGAATAGGAGGAGATGTAGTACAATTGACTTGTTTGGACTTTCATCATGGCGGCGACGAGAAACAACTGCAAACTACTGCATGTAAGAACAGTTTTTTAAATAAACTTTGTGTACATTTACAATATTCTCCTTTTGCCTTTGTTGTACTATCGATGGAGTGTGAAGTTTCTTCGAGCTGTTTTAATAGTCTAAAATTAGCGTAGTCGTCATGCTTCGTCTAAGGGCACCTACCACTTCCATCGTTAGCCTTCTGGGACAAACGATAAAAAATCTTTCAACTCTGAATGCAACAGGCTAAATCAAATTTGCTCCATAGTACACGTACCAACTCGGTATGATGTTTTAACATGCCAATTTTCATTTTACAACGAAGTTCTCCTTTAAGAGATTCCTCCAAACATTGAGGATTTGGATTGAGATCATAAGGTGTGTGTGTGTTTGTGTGTCTGTGTGTGTCTGGTGACGTGCAGGACTGCGCCGCTCCTGTCATCTCTTACCTGTGCATGCGTTTGGGTGTTCAGGATCAGCTGTGTGCACTGGGTTTAGCAACTGAAGCCCTTCGTGTGGTGCAGAGTTCAGCACAGACACACCTAACACATGCAGCTAAAATAGGCCACACTTCATTTGGATGGCAGGCCGGACACACAAGCACACGCAGTTTAAATGGTCCACGCTTCATTTGGATGGCCCTGCATTAACTGCTTACAGATGCCGACACTTTTAATAAACCATCTATTGAAACAGTGTCTGAGGTTAGGTGCTGGGTTTGATTACAAAAAAGTCAGTAAACAGTAAACAAATTGAAACACACCATCTGTAGCGTCCTCTGGGCGTACCATCCAAATAAAGTGTTGCCACAAAATGTGTACACAGTCGCAGCATCCAAACTTCTGTCACTAACTCGCCTTGGACCCTGCTAGCCTGTTCCAGCATCACGGTGTGGTTAAAAACAGTGGCCAGTAGTTTTCAATTCAGAGCTGTATGTGTGTGCTTTGGTGTCTTTCTCTGACAGGGCAAGAACCAGTGATGCCTGATTCCGAAGCATCATCCACAAGGGATCGACAGTGCTCCTCGTCATCATCATCATCCTCCTCCTCACAGCACCCCAGAACCCGCCCACATGCCTCCCGACAGCCAATAAACTGTTTACAGCAGAGATGAATGGCAGCAGCGGGGCGTCGGAATATATGAACACACCAGCAACATCATGGTTCGACTGCTTTGGGTTGTTTTTACATAAAAATGTCTTGGTAACGCTTTATTTGAAGGTGTCTTCATAAGGGTGACATGAGCATGTTACAAACATGACATAACATAGATCATGAACAGTAATGACAATTAATTCATGTTTATGACTTGCCATTAAGTGTCATTCTGTTTTTGTAATGTTAAGTTGATATTTTTTGGGATGCAGACATTGCAAAAACCAAATGACAATGACAAGAGTCATAAAAATGTTATTAATGTTCATGATGTGTGTCATGTCATGTTTATAAAGGGCTCATGTCACCCTTATGTAGACACCCTCAAATAGTGTTACCAATGTCTCAGTTTCGTTTTTCCTCTAAACTGCTCTTATTTGTTACTTTCGGAGAGAAAAGCGTCAAAGAAAGCTGGGCTAGGCCAATGTATTGACAGCTTGTAATGCTTTTGATATATAAATATATATATATACATATGTATTTGTATTTTTAGACCTGCTTTTTCAAAGGCAAGATCAAATGTTCTATTTTTTATATGAAATGACTTGAAATTTCTTATGTCAGGGGGTCTGTAAAGTCATCCCCTTCCTTTGGGATATCACCCACTCTCGTCAGGAATGCTTTCATTTGTGTACATAGTGTACGTTTGAAGATGTTAAGTAAAAAAAGAGAAAAAAACACAGACTATTTTGAACTGTATAAAATGATAGGAAACATTGTTATTTGGTTGAAGAAACAAACGGCATAAACAATGCTAATGACCAGTTACCCTAATGAATGAAAAATTGAATGAAGTCTTACATTTCATTATTGGAGACTGTAACCTGCAAATAAAACTGGCATCCTTTAGTTTCTAACAGATGTGAAGCGTTATTTTTTTCTTCCACACAGCCTTGACTTCTGACAAAGCATCTACCCACACACAGCCTCTTTACAGCATGCAGCCTTTTTATAGTATGGAGTTATGCCAACCTCCTGGCAGTCTGCACTCTGACAATGCAATACCCTCCCCGGCAGCGCCACGATTCGCTCCCAACCAGGCTCAAACGGGAAGCTTGCTTCAACAGGTGAAAGGGGAAGAGGGGGGACGGGGGTGGTGTTGTAGGCAGGAGGGGAGGGGGGACAGCATCATGGGGAGGTGGGCAGTGTGAGGGGTGGGGTTGGGAGGGGGTGTGGTGATGGGGGGAGGGGTGGTGTCATGGGGAGGGGGGCGGTGTCGTGGGGACGGGGCAGGGGGGCAGGGGTGGAACGACTGTTGTGGGGAGGGGTACGGTGTTGTGGGCAGGGGGGTGGTGTCGTGTTGCAGCAGGAGCTGCCTGTGCTGGGAAGGGGCTGGGGCATTGGGCCAGCCGGTTTTCAGGCAGCGCATTAGTGCAGGCAGCCTTCCAGAACACCAACAGGAAACAAACGCTAGCTCAGGGACACAGCTCCGATCAGGTTCCCAGAATAATCACAGTCCCAGCAGAACACAACAGAACAGAGGGCCATTGCTCCTGGTGCTCTCAGGGGCTTCTTCGGTTCCAAGCTTTGGGTCAGTTGATGATGGGGTCATTGTGAATGTCGTCATCTGTAAATGTTGGGGAGCACATCTCTTCAGAGAAACAGCTGACTAAGTGACACATACAGGGGAGTGACAGGCCTATCTTTGTTTTTACAGGTCAGGTACAGAAAAGTTGTAGCAGTTGGGTAGAGAGAAGTCCGTTTTTTGGGGTGTTTTTTTCCCAGTTGAGTTTTAGAATATCGCAGGTGGAATTCCGCTGCCGAAAAGCAGCTTCCAGGAGGCGGGAGCGTTCCACTGTGGTGAGGCCTCAGCCTGGAAGAGACAAACCATCCTTAACTTGTGTTACCTAGCAACCCAAGCCATCTTTTATTTGTGTTACCTAGCAACTCCAAACCATCCTTGTGTTACCAAGCCATCTTTTACTTGTGTAACCTAGCAACCAAAGCCATCCTTTACCTGTGTTACTTAGCAACCCCAGACCATCGTTTACTTATGTAACCTAGCAACCCACAGCTACAAGTCCTGCATCCCAACATTTAAGCGTCACACACTAACTGTGCAATAACTTCTGACTTCTACTTGTGTGCTGACAGCAAACTGAAAAATGATCTACATCCAATCTTAAGTAGTGCTTCAGTCCACCATACAATTATCATAATGAGAGTCCAGATGAGTGCAACATACAGGTGTGCTGAGCAGGTGGAGCCAGTCGTTGAGGTAGTTTGCCAGGGCGAAGGCATCGGGGATATTGTCTCCCTCGGAGCAGAAGGTCAACAGCACTGCCATGGGGACATCTTCGTTGCAGCTGAACACAGAGACAAGCACAGAGGTCACGTTTTATACTCCCAACTACTGGATCGATAATGTTTATGCTTTCCATAGAAGACATTTTATTATAGCCATAAATACAAACACAGGCATAAATACTTGTGGTACAGTTCCAATACACTCGAGCTATATATTAATACTCCCACTGAAAAAGAGACACAAAAATCAGGCACCATCATATAGATGACACTAAATTGTACAGATATATTTAGAAACAAAAGCAAAAGCACATAAATCACCTTTTAGGGCTTAAAACTGGGTGCTGGGTGTAAAAACTGTTTTTACTTAAGTAATTTACTACTTAAGCAAAGACAACCATTGACTGCTTGATTTATTCTGTTATGTTTTGATACAGATTATTTAGGGCAATAATTTACTATATAATAACTACCAGTGACTGAAATAACCATAACCAAATAATCTTAATTGGCCCTTTGCGTTATGAAGCGATGTGTGGTCTGGTCGTACCAGTCGTTGTAGAGCGCTCTGGTGACGCCTCCTCCAGGGATGTAAAGCTTCTTCTCGGAGTCGCTGATGCCGGGGAAGGCACACACCTTCTCCATCTCCCTCCACCCCAGCTCTTTGATCCGCGCCGACGTCCCCTCCTGCAGCGTGGGGCTGAGCAGGAACCGCAGTGGGGTTCTGCAAGGCAACAGGACATAGTGCGAATTACGGGGGGTACTTTGGGGGTACAGTACCTCTCGATCAAGACTCAGCACCCCCCAAAAAAGACAACAATAGCAGGGTTGGGGGGTACCAACATATTCATGTAACTAATATAAAACGTAAAATGTAGCACCCCCTTAAAATCTAGTGCCCCCCAATTATGGAGTGGCAATTTACACCCAGCAAGAGGATGCACAGAGTCATGACAAACCCACGACCACTGCAGTACATACAGCACTACAACCTTATGTGTTCCTAAAGCAATGTTCAATGCAGTTGGCATTGTTCATGGGCCACCCACACACAAAAACCCAAGTCAGAACTGCACAAGTTTGAACACTCTTCTCAAAAACAGACTACCAGTCACAATATCTAGGCCTATATTAAATTCTAAACTGGTGTGGATCTGCATAGGTTAATAGAAATCAGAGTTAATGTATAAACTTGCTATTGATACCTGATAAATAGTGATGGGGTTGACAGGCTTTACTTACCCCTGTAGCTGCTGGTCGTCCCTTTGATATGCATGACTACTGGACAGCAAAACAGTTTTGCTGAATCCACTTGATTTGATCCAAGACACGATGGATTTCCGGAACTCTTTGGACTTTGTCTGCGAGATAAAAAAAAAAAACACAAACAACTGATTTTAACATATGTACACATATGTTATTACCAGTACACTACATATATAAGATTGTAATAACAATGATCAGAACTCTGCGAACCTGGAGTATAGGCGCTCTAATCTGGAGTACAGCGAGTTTCAGTTCTTTGGAAGAATACACTAGATGTGAGGGAACATAAATGCATATATTCGTAAAAAAGGACGGTAGAAATGTTTCAGTTGAAATTACAGTTTTATTTTCAGATAAAGGAGATACTTGCCCACCTTCCGCATTGGTGCTTAATTCGTTGGCGTTTTCTGCTGAAGTCGCGTAAGGGTTGTTCCCCACCATAGGGATAAGTGCATCGGTGTGAAAATAACCAACCTTCGGCAACTGCAGTGTCGATATGATGAGATCTGTTGCGAGCTGCCCAACATTTCCGACAGATACTGCAGGCTGCAAAAACAGGTTTAAATCAATGCTCAATATCACCAGACTAGCTCATTTCAGTGACAGCTAGACATGACAGTGAATAGGCAATTTAAATTACCAATATAAAAGTGTAGCTTTTAAAGGAAGGTGGCGTTTCTCCAGTCGGTACAAACATTGTCAGGCAGTCCGATAAATGAACTATCCTTGAATAACAAATATTTGTACAAGATAGTTTGAACTAGTAAACTAGAAACGTGATTTCTTTACTTTCACTTCAAAGCCGTTCAAAACTTAAACGGTCCTTCATGGTCCTGCGTCGTTTAGGATGCGTAATGGGTATTCCCATAAACTTGCCTGTTGAAAAATACGTAGTATCCAAAAAGTCTGAGATAATAGAAGTGCACACCAAATGAACAGGACAC
>CM050201.1:28155092-28170092 GCA_027475355.1 Coilia nasus
ATTACCTTTTTTTGGCTCCTTGTGTGAACTGCTGATCTTTTTTTCCTTGTCACATTATGTTTTGTGCTATTGGCTGTGACTGGTTTGAGCTACTGAAATAGTTTCTTTTTTCATCTTTCACCCTCTCCCCCCTCTTATACATGCACAAGTTTTAAAAAACAAAACAAAAAACAAAAAATCTGAATAACGACCATCTTGTCACTGCACCCTGCATCAGAACTATTCATATTTCTGTGTTCTATGAAAACGACTGCGCATACCTCTTTAAGTTAAAATGGCTGGGCATGCGAAACAGTTATGGATGTCCATTTACTGCAGAGAATTAATGATAACGTTTCCCTCTATAAATCTCCTGCGTTGCTTTAGAGGGGATTAGTAAATGGCCGCAGGAAGTCTAAGTGCATTAGCTTATGAAAATATAGATACGCCAACAAGCTACACGATCATTTTAATCTCATGTTCTGTTGAGATGCGTTACTGCATGTAAGTTTTATGAGTTTGACATGAGATGTGCAGTATGCAGTATGTAGGGTCAAATTTATATCTTGGAAAACTTCTCTTTCACCTGACAGCCAATTGGAAGTGGCAAAACTTTTTTATCGTTTATTTGTCCCTGTTGTTGTCTTCAGAAGATTAGGATAGAACAGCGCAAGATCCTATTTATAATTGCAGAGTGGGGATAAAACAGCAACTGTCTATGCAAATAACAAATCTGGAAAACAGATACACACTTGATTGGGATACATGACATCATACCAGTCCAACCAGTTCTAGTCTCATCTCTGAATCATGACATCATTGGAAACCCTCAGCTCCTATAAGCTGAGAGGCAGCAGCTGCCTGATCCAGCTTTAAGAGAACACTTTAGCCAAAATGCCATTTTTAAGCACAGCAGTTTAATATAAAGCTGTGCTGCAGCGGCAAGACACTGATTGATGTTATCCCAACCGTAAATATTTCAGCTATTATTTAGATTCTGAGTGAAATATGTTCCTTTCGGTCAGTATGTTTTGTGTGACCAGTGCTTCCTCTCTTGTTATCGACAGCATGGCTTTGTAAGTCTGTGCAGCATTTCGATGTTTTAAATTTTTAAAAAGCAGCACAGGAGAAAAAACAGACAACTTTCCAGGTCGATTCCAGACAGTATCAGGTGTGGGTCTTGGTTGGCATCTATTAAGCTCACAGGCTGTAAAACTTGAATGAATGCCAACTGAATATATTCTCATGTCCCTGTTCAGGAGAGGACAGTTCTGTCAGGCCTAGTTGAGACTAAACTTAGCAGGTCACCTTGACCAGTTCACAGAACGTAAGGTTATAAAAGTGGGATGGGAACAGATCGATGGCTTTGTTTGGTTTTGTGTTAGTGGACACCATTGTAAAGTGTGTATTTAACGTGTTGGCTTATTAGGACAATGGGGTGGACAGCATAGTGAAGTGTGTATTCAGGTAATGTTGGTAGACAGCATAGTAAAGTGTAAGTATGTGTTTAACATGTTGGTTTATGAGGACAGTGGGGTGGACAGCGTAATGAAGTGTGTATTCAGGTAATGTTGGTAGACAGCATAGTGAAGTGTGTATTCAGGTAATGTTGGTAGACAGCATGGTGAAGTGTAAGTATGTGTTTAACATGTTGGTTTATGAGGACAGTGTGGTGGACAGTGCAGTAAAGTGTGTGTTCAACATGTTTGTTTGTGAAGTCAGTGAGGTGGACAGCGTAGTAAGGTGTGTGTTTAATGTGTTGGTTTATTAGGACAGTGGAGTGGAAAGCATAGTGAAGTGTGTGTTTATTTGTGTTGGTTTATGAGGACTGCCATGTTGAAGTGGCCTCTGCACAGCTGTGGACAGAGCTGTCAACAGGAGCTTACACAGGGGCCAGAAGGTGACCAGGCATACACAATACACACACACTCACACACACATACACACATGCACACGCGCACACATCACTCAAACATATGCATGCACATACACACACCTTTATAAACCTTACAGTATCTGTGCTTGTACACAAATATACTCATATGCATAATTACATTTACATATGAAGCAGGCTTTGCACACACACATACAAACACACAAACACACACACACACACACACACACACACACATGGACGTGCAGCCTACAGCTTTGGTATAGCTGGCTCAGTCCTGATGTACTGGCCTGAATGTTCTGGATCTGAATAGCTCCACCTGCCTGAACACACACACACACACACACATTCACACTCAGATCATACGACTTAATCCAGTAAGCTGTACAGAGTCTTCTGTCAGTGACGCATTCCCTACAGGTCAACTTCAAGCTGTTCTCACACACTCACACGCACCACACACACACACACACACACACAGGGAGGCTTTGGTGTGTCTAGCTCTCTCTGTTGTCTTAGTGCAAGCCTAGTAGATGGTATTGCGATGAGCCCATGGGCTAAGGTATGCATGTAAATATTATGCCAGTGCAGTGCTGGAAGCCTGGCCACATACTTTCAGCTGGGCACCAATGATTAACTGCTGGTCAGCAGACACTGACTAAATGGCTAATAAAGCATTAAAACCTTTATCGCGAACTTTATTGTTTTCTGGCTAACTAGATGTCTGTAGATGAATATAAGAAATGCATATATTTTTGTTGCTCTTAATAAAGCATGAAATATATTTTCTGGCTAGCTGGATGTCTGGTTAGAAATGCATGAGAATTTTTTTGTTGCTTGCATGGGCTAGCTAGCATGGGCTAGCTAGCATGGTTGTAACCGCTAGTTTAAAAATGCATGTGAGTAAAAAAGGAAATAAGTGCAGTGTATTTATAAAGCACATTTAATTACAGTTTACACTGTCCAGAGTGCTGCAGTGTATATTTTGTGGTTAGCATGGGCTGCCTAGCATGCTGGTTGAGAATGAAACAGTGTAGCCAGGTGGGATCACATTGTTCCTAATTTAATAGCGTTTAATAGCGCGGGCTAGCACCATGCACCCCCTGCAGAGCAATCCAAATAAACTGTGATGAGGTCAGCAGCACAGAGCTGTGTCTGCAATGAGAGATGTGTTGGACTCACAGCGAGTGCCAACACCACTTCCGCCCCCACACAGGGCTGCTGGATCGTCATGTTTTTTAGTGTTTAGCCTCTAAGCCAGTGTTTCTCAGAGTTGGATGGGTAAAAGCAGAGCCACTTGTTTTAAACTTCAGCAGAGTCCACACCTCCAGGAAGAAATCATTTCTCACGGTGTCTGGTCCAGACCCTCTGTACAAAATGAAATGAAGTACGAGGGGCTGGTTTACCAGGCTACAACTTCCCCACCCTTACAAAAATCCTCAAGGACCACTCCCCCCCCTAACCCTAACCCTAACCCCCCCCCCCCCCATCTGGGGCTAACAGGGCTATGCAAATGCAGGAGTTGGTGCAGCATCACCGCCCTAACTAGGAAATGGTATATACACAGTGTGCATAGCATAGGTAGCTTAAGAAACATGGACAAAATAATATTTTAACATTGCTGCAGTCGTCCAGGGATGCTAAGGAACAGAAGTGTCACCAGAATGTGACCCATGGGGGGGAATTTTGGTGCAGGTGAGGGGGGTAGGGCCAAATTACTGGATTACTGGCTTGCCCAATGGGGGGGGCACCCCTGCCCCCCCAGTCCACCCCTGGCGCCCGCCCTGCTACAGGAAAGACCCGGTGCAGCCGAGTTGCACTGAAGTGGCCCCCAGTAGCCCCACACGCGGGGCCCGCACTGGCTCGGCCTATTAGCAGTTAGATAACACATAAGCAGCCGGCAAGAGCCAACAAGAGCCCTATTAGCTGTCCCAGCTCCAAACACTCACACACACACACACACACATCGCTGCACAGCCTCCAGCACGGTGCTAATTAGCCCTGCTAAAGCCCTGGGTGGCTAATGATAGCACCCGTGTTGAGGCGTGCAGCAATGTGTGTGTGTGTGTGTGTGTGTGCAGCAGGATTAGGAGGGGCTGAGAGGACGAGTGAGAGGGTAAAGGGGGTGTGGCACAAGTGAGGAGGGACAGCAGGCCTGCTCCTCTTCAGACATTACAGCTTACCTGGATGTCACTCTCAACTCTGGCTTAACTCTCCCTCTGTGTCTATGTGTGTGTGCGTGTGTGTGAGAGAGAGAGAGAGAGAGAGAGAGAGAGAGAGAGAAAATGTGTGAGAGACTGTGTGTGTGATTGTGTGTGTGATTGTGTGTGTGTGTGAGAGAGAAAGAGAGAGAGAGAGTGTGTGTGTGTGTATGTGTGTGTGTGTGAGATTGTGTGTGTGTAAGAGAGAGAAAGAGAGAGAGAGCATATGTGTGTGTGTGTGTGTATGTATGTATGTAAGTGTGTGTATGTGATTGTGTGTGTGTGTGTATGCGTGTGTTTTTTTCAATCGGCACAGATGGGTCGGGGAGGCATCTGTACGGTGCAGTGGGAGGGGTGTGTGATGGGAGCGGGGTGTGTGATGGGAGCGGGGTGTGTGATGGAAGAGGTGTGTGTGATCAGGCGAGGGGTGTGTGATCAGGCGAGGGGTGTGTGTGATGGAAGAGGTGTGTGTGATCAGGCGAGGGGGGTGTGTGATCAGGCGAGGGGTGTGTGTGATGGGAGCGGGGTGTGTGATGGGAGCGGGGTGTGTGTGATGGAAGAGGTGTGTGTGATCAGGCGAGGGGGGTGTGTGATGGAAGAGGTGTGTGTGATCAGGCGAGGGGGGTGTGTGATCAGGCGAGGGGGGTGTGTGATCAGGCGAGGGGTGTGTGTGATGGGAGCGGGGTGTGTGATGGAAGAGGTGTGTGTGATCAGGCGAGGGGGGTGTGTGATCAGGCGAGGGGTGTGTGTGATGGGAGCGGGGTGTGTGATGGAAGAGGTGTGTGTGATCAGGCGAAGGGGGTGTGTGGGGAAGCACATGCTGGCCTGTGAAGCTGCAGAGTCTCAGAAGGTGTGTGTGTGTGTGGGTATATAAAGGTGTGTGTGTGTGTGTGTGTGTGTGTGGGGTGGCAGCTGGCAGCCGCGAGAGATTTACGCTCCGAGAGCACCGGGGTGACACACGCAACCCGAACTGCTACTACGTGCTCCTGTGTCACCCCACCCTACCGCTCGGCCACAAACGATGACAGTGTCACATCACAATCTCCACAAAACCCAGCGGTCAAGACAACATTGACCTTTCTTAAACTCGGACAAAAGACTTAGGCTGTGGTGAAGGCCACACTTATGGAGGATATAACTTGCACAATAAGGCCAGATAAGGCATTTTTACATGTGCATTTGCCAGTGCAACCAGGTGTTTAAACGCAGATCTAAGGGCTCATTCACACCAAACTCTCTGCGTATTCAGCGCGTGGCCGTATTCTGAGCGTATTCTGTCCGTATTCATTTAGAATGCACGTTGGCAGATGAGACCATTCCCACCGCAACCGTGTTCTGAGCGTATTCTGAGCGTATTCTATCACCATAGAAACATATTGTACGGACAGAATACGGACACGCGCTGAATACGGAGAGTGTTTGGTGTGAATGAGCCCTAAGACCGAGGCTGTTGTAACTTATAGGTTATAACTTGCACTATAAGGCCAGATCATTTTACATCTGTATTCACCAACGCAATCAGACATTTAAATGCAGATCTAAGACAGGCTGTTGCATTTTTGAGTGTGCTGTATACAACACATTGCAATATAGAACTTAATAGATACCAAGGTACGTACAGATTGCCTTGGTATCTATTAAGTTCTGAATGTGATCAAGGCCTTGACCAAAGAGCGCCATTTACCAAGAGTTACATGTTCCAGGCAGCACTCCAACTCATTACAATACAGATTTACTTTCTCAAACACACAGCCACGACTTAGGGGTCATTCACACCGACTTGAGCGTGTACAGCACGTAACCGTGTACAATATGTTTGTATAGTGGCAGAATACGCTCAGATCAGGCGTGTGGTGTGAATAGTCTAATTTGTTAACATGCATTCCAAACGAATACGGACAGAAAATGGGCACGCGCTGTATATGCAGAGTGTTTGGTGTGAATGAGCCCTTAGGCTGTTGCAGTATAGAGTGTGGAGTGTGGAGGATCCAACACATATGCATTATTACATGGACATTCACAGACACAAACAGGCCAGATAGCACAAGCTGTTTCACAGGTGCATTCAGCTATGCAATCAGGCATTTAAGAAGATGCTTTCATTGACAGCTAACACACACAGACAACACAGCAAGCACATTACCCATGCAAATAACTGTGTAAGAAATGCTTTTACTGACATTAACATCACAAAGGCATTTTGCATATACATTCACCCGTAAAATTAGACATTCAAGAAAATGCTTTTACTGAGAGTAACCAGCTAGCAAAGGCAATTGGACATACACAATTACATGACAATTACATGACAATTACATGACAATTACACATGCATTAGAGCTTTTTCTGACCAATATGTTTCATAATGGATTAGTAAATATGTGCTTCGGATCTACATTAACTGCATTATAAAAAATACAATTATTTCCAATTATTGTTGTTATTATTACTTCACATTATGTGATTCAAATTACTGTCGCATGTTTCTCTCGCTATACAATGCAATTAAACAGCACTGCACAGTTTAAGATGATGAAAGGATGTTTGCAATCATGCAGCCTACTGTCCCATAGGTACTTTGTTTTGTTTGAATTTATATACTATTATAATTTATATACTATTATAAGTTATATACTATTATAAGTTATATACTATTATAATTTATATACTATTGTGCCCTTAGGCTGTGAAAGGGCCTCACAAAGAAAATGCTATGCCACTTTGAAAAGCAGGTTATTTTTGGGTTTCTTCACCTAAACAGTTACTGTACAAGCGGGGGGTTTTCCAGGAGTCCTGACAAAAATCAACTCTAGTCATAATAACTCTTTAATAATCATATTGCACATCACTTTACACGTCCAGCGTGTATGGATTTTAAGACCGTAAGGTTTAACCCAAAGTTACACCCGTGAGTTATGAAGGGGATGGTTCACACTGCAAACAGGGAACAGATTTGCTTCACTGAGTCTCCAAGAGACAGAGCGTTAGAAAGACCGGCTGACTCAGCAAAATGTGGGTGGGGTGGGAGTCCTCAGGTTAAGTCGCTAACGAGCGAGTCTCTGATTTGCCTAATGTCTTTAAGTAAAGCATGGACTCCAATGTGAGCATGACATCTGCTATGGACAAACAGCTCAGCTCGGGCCAGGCTTCTGAACATTGTGTCACCCGTGAACTGTGCAATGATGTGTAGGACTAAAACAGCACGTGTTATAAACAAGAATAATGGACTACATTTTTTAAAATATAACACGTTATATTGTCATTATTATACTATATTGGGTCATTCCTGTACTATGCAACGTTTATATTTTTATAAGTCTTTGACAAGTCTTTGCAGGCACTGTTTCCACCAAAGTGACACAATACTTGGAACACCACATTATAAACAAAAGTAATTTGACAACTTTTTGAAATATAATAAACACTTTAGTTAAAAAAAAAAAATGTAAACATAGCTAATTTTCTCACTGCACAATAAATGACTAGAGCATCATATTTTAAATAATAAATAATAGATAATTTATAAACAAACACATTTATCTATAGTGCCAGGTGGCAGATAGTTAGTCAACTATTCCTCTACTCTGCAACATGCTTGGGAAAGATTGGAAAGTACCTTTGACACAGACTTTAACAATCAGTCATGCACATCATTATCTGAAACTGCATGGACATAATTGCACATTTTCATACTGCACTGGAAAGCACATCAAAATTGCAGGTGTTTTAGAAATGAAAGAAATCATTACTGTCCAAATGAAACCTGCATGGTTTGTTTGACATGCAAATGAACTTCTAGTCACACAAATGATTGATGCAGGGTTTTCTTAATGCAATTCTTTATGTGATTTATTTGTACTCATTTCTTCAGAAATATAAAATAAAAAAAGTGAGCAGACAGCCCAAACAGACCACCCACTGCAACTGCTCTGCAGCCAGCCAGCCAGCCAGCCAGCCGCCGAGTTCCTGTTGCCAGGGCAACGCCAGCTTTCCAGGGGAGCCCATGTGACCCGAGGCTTTGACGTCACCGGGGGAGGCGGCCGGGCACTGGAAGCTAAGCTGAGGGCTTAAGGCTTCAGGAGTGTGTCGGGGAGTTTTGAGTTGGAGCTGAGACCGGTGACTGTGAAGAGTGCTGCCGCTGCTGCCGCTGTTGTACTACCTGTTGCTCTTCATCGCCCATCGTCCCAGTCCTCCTCCGCTCCGCTCCTCTTCCTCCTCCTCTTCCTCATCACCACTCGAGCGTGCCTGGGACTGCCACCCCTCTCTCCACACTCGGGAAGTTGTCGGGTTATGGACTGTTAAGCCACTTACAGCCACAGCCCACAGTTACAGCTTTTTTTCCCTCTCTCAGGTAAGACTGTTGCACTGGAGCAGGTTTCTCTATGCATGTGAATGTATGTATGTGGGTGTAGAAATAGATAGAGAGATAAAGAAAGAGAAAGAGAAAGAGGGAGTGTGTGTGAGTTAGTTTTGTTGTGTTTTGTTTTGTTGTGTGTGTGTCCTGGCTGTGTTTTCAGGTAGAGTGTGTGTGATACTGAAAGCACTGCAAAGCCCCTGCAGCATGACTCTACAGGGTGAAAAAAAACAGACAGACCAATGACAAAACAGACAGAACGAAGGAGAGAACAGGAAGCAGCACTTTATCACAGGAGAGAGGACTGAAATGCACAGTGTTTTAGGAGTGTGTCAAGGCAGTCAGCTCACCCCTGTGTGTGTGTGTGTGTATGTATGTGTGTATGTATATGTATGTGTATGTGTGTGTGTGTGTGTTACATTACATTACCTTACACTTGTTTAGCGGCTTACAATAGAGGACACAAAGTGTGTGTGTGTTTGTGTGTGTGTGTGTGTGTGTGCGTGTGTGTGTGTCTGAATGACCTGGGTACACCGGGGTGTCACTTTCTCCAGATCTGTTGCCCTCTCGGATGATGACCCTGGTGTAGTAGCTCACTAGTAGAACTGAATGAAAGAGTGTTTCTTCAAAGAGAGAGAGGGAGCAAGAGAGAAAGCGAGAGAGGAAAGGGGTCACACGTGTCTCGTTTCTCATTTTTTGTTCTCTTGTAGCCTGCAGACTTGTCTTTCTCTCTTCCTCTCTTCCTCTCTTCTGAGTGCAGACAGGAAGTGAGACGTTCGCAGGCGACGTGCGCTCGTGTTTTTGTTCTGAGCTGCTCTGCACTGCTGCGCTCTCCTCTCGCCTCCTCTGCGGCCTGGGGGCACACACACACACACACACACACATGCATACACACACACATACACACACACACTGGGGGCTGTGTTTCCTAGAGCTGTTGAGCTGTTTCCCTTTATTTGCTTCTTTTTGTGGACAAAAACCTGCTCGGCCACCCTCACCACCTGTGGCTGCTGCAGCCTGTCGGAAGGGGGTGACCTCTGTGTGTGTGTGTGTGTTTGTGGTTGTTCATTCATGTGTTTGGGCATTTTTGTTTGTGTGTCAGTGTGTATGTGTGTGTGTATGCAAATGTGTGTGTGTGTGTGTGTGTGTGTGAGTGTGTGTGTGTGTTTGCATATGTGTGTGTGTGTGTGTGTGTGTGTGTGTGTGTGTTTGTTTTGTCATAGGGGTGCGAGAGAGAGAAGAAAAGCTGAGAGCAAAGTGTGAGAGTGGCAGAGGATTGGTGTGCGTTATATAAGGGGTTTGTGCCTATGTATAGAGGCTCATTGAGGAGCTCAGAGACACACACACACACACACACATGCGTATACACACACACACACCACACACACATGTGTATACACACACAACACCTACCCACCTGGATGCTGCTGAAAGGCCAGTGTTTACGGCCCCACTAACAGACAAGCACAGCCGCGCAGCTCAGGTTGCAGGAAGTAGCCATTTTCTCTCCCTCTCTTTCTCCCCCTCTCTTTCTCTCACTTTCTCTCTCACACACACTCTTTCTTTCCCTCTCTCTTTCTCTCCCTCCCTTTCTCTCCCTCTCTTACTCTCCCTCTCTTGCTCTCGCTTTCTCTCTCACACACACTCTCTTTCTGTCTCGACAGCACTGAGTTTCAGCACATAGGGAAGTAGCAATGCTCTCAAGACAAGCTCTATCACTATATATGTACGTGTGTGTGTGTGTGTGTGTGTGTGTGTGTGCGCCTGTGCACTGGTGAACTAAGAGATCTGGCCAAACTCACACTGGGTCTGAGAGTTCAGAGGGGCCAGGAAGTAAAGAATACCCCCCCTCCACACACACACACACTCACACACACACACACTCACACACACACACACAGAAAAAGAAAATGGAAAATGTGAAGCATCTCTGTGGGCTGGGGCCGCAGTGAGAGAGGGGTTGAGTGGTGGGCTGGGGCCGCAGTGAGAGAGGGGTTGAGTGGTGGGCTCTGGGGACCCTGCAGACTGTGTGGGAGAGTTAGACACAGCACAGCACAGCAGGCATGTCAGAAACACTGACACAGACAGACTGACAGAGAGAGAGAGAAGGAGAGAGAGAGAGAGAGAGAGAAAAGTGAGTAAGAGAAATAGAGAGAGAGAAAGGGAGAGAGAAAGGGAGAGAGAGAAAGAGAGGAGGAGATGAATAGACACATAAATGCATGAGGGGATGAGAGTCATATATGTTGACACGGGGAAATAATGGGAGCAGACAGAGAGAGAGAGGGAGAGAAAGACAGGGAGGGAGGGAGAAAGAGAGAGGGAGAGAGAAAGTCAGTGAGAGAGAGGAAAAGGAGAAATAAAAATAGAGAGTGACAGACAGAAACAATGTCAGTGAGATAAAGACAGAAAAAGAAGTGAAGAAAGAGTTAGAAAGAGAGAAAGAAGGAGATAGACAGAGATATAGACAGAAAGACAGAAAGTTTGAAAGTGAGAGAGAGAGACAGAAAGATTGAAAGTGAGAGAGGAAAAGATTGAGAGAGAGAGAGAAAGAGATGTGGGCGTGTCAGAGCGCGTGGGTGAGTGAGTGATAGAGTGAGAGAGAAAAAGATTGAGAGAGAGAGAGAGAGAGAGATGTGGGCATGTCCAAGCGAGTGGGTGAGTGAGTGAGTGACAGAGTGAGAGAGGAAAAGATTGAGAGAGAGAGAGAGAGAGAGAGAGAGAGAGAGAGAGAGAGAGAGAGAGAGAGAGAGAGAGAGATGTGGGCATGTCAGAGCGCGTGGGTGAGTGAGTGACAGAGTGAGAGAGGAAAAGATTAAGAGAGAGAGAGAGAGAGAGAGAGAGAGAGAGAGAGAGAGAGAAGATGTGGGCGTGCCAGAGTGAGTGAGTGATAGAGTGAGAGAGGGGGCGGGGGGAAGCCTTCGCTCCGCTGGTCTTCCTGTTGTGACAGTGTCTTTGGAAACTGTGGAGCACACAGAAAGAAGAGCTAAGTGTCGGCCGGTAAACGGAGAGAGCGAAAGAGAGACAGAGAGAGAGAGAGAAAAAGAGGAACAAGACCTCCTTTTGGAGTGAGGAGGAGACATTAAGAAGGTGTGAGATGTCATTTTTGTTTTGGGAGGGGGCTTTGTCTTGTGGTGTTTGTAGTCTGTCTGAAATCATGTGCATCCTCTTGTCAAAGGAAGCTGAGAGCGCTACTTTCAGGAAGAGAGAGTTTGCATGAGAAAGTGACAAGGAGAGAATGATGAGACACACTATGCATGTGGGAAGGAAGGAGAACTCGAACTCTAACTGGCCATGTACGGCAGGCCCATGAGATCACTTTCACGGGGCTTCTGTTTGTTTTGTGACTGTTGAGCCAGGCTCAGTTCCTGTTTAGAGCCCTTTAATGCACCTCCAGCACAGATAGCAGTGCACCCAGAGCAGCCAGGTTCATCTGTATGCACTGACGTGTTGAGCTGAAGTTCATGCATGTGCCAGTTATTCCCTGGGAATAGATCTTTTGTAAGAGAAGCTCTATCTGGTAATGATAGATAACGGCAGGAAGACTATGACCTTTCATGTGTGTGTAATGAGCTTTCCCTCGGTCTTTGTCTTCAGCTGTATTTCTCTCTCTTTTGCTCTCTCTCTCTCTCTCTCTCTCTATCTCTCTTTCTCTGTTTCTGTCTCTCTCTCTTTCTCTGTTTCTGTCTCTCTCTCTTTCTCTGTTTCTCTCTCTCTCTGTTTCTCTCTTCTCTCTCTCCCTCTCCCTCTTTCTCTCTCTGTGTCTCTCTGTCGTTCTCTCTCTCTTTTTCCTCTCTCTGTCTTTCTCTCATTCTCTTTTTTCCTCTCTCTCTCTTTCTCTCTCCCCCCCCCCAGCGATGGGCTCTAGGGTTTCAGGTGCTTTGACAGCAATATAATGTGCTCCACACAATGTAGCCCTGTCTTTCATTGCATGTATTTTTAATGACGCTTGGATAGACAGAGAGACGGAGAGAGAGCGCCCTTATCTGTACCTCAGAAGCCGCATTACTGCTGATTATTAGCTTGGCTGTAATGGCTGTAATGGCTGTTATGACTGCTGTGGAGGTGGTGGGGGGCTGGTGGCGGGGGTGGGGGGGCCATCAGAGCAGAGTGTAAAAAATGAAAACGACCATTAGCATTAGCTTTGGTTCCTCTCAGGCCAGCGCTGATTTTATGGCTTGGCTTATCATACAAGCAGTCTGTGAAAGCTCTCTGGTTATGCTTATACTGTCTGTGTGAGGATGGCCGTGTGTGTGTGTGTGTGTGTGTGTGTGTGTGTGTGTGTGTGTGTGAGTGTGAATGTCCGTGTGTGTGTGTGTGTGTGTGCGCCAGCACCTTTTCGCTAAGGTTGGCAGATGAGGGTTAATTTATAGTAGATTGTTTTAAAGAGTACATGCCTAACATAGTAAATCTCCCATGCTAAGCCTGTGGCTAACAATAGACGACTCAGCTAGCATGGCCCCCTATCATACAGTGAGCTGTGTGTGGCTTAAGATCGGCGTGCTGTGCACTTTTATGTGGTAGGATAGATTTCATGTGGCTCTCTCTCAGAGTCTAATAGTGCCAGAAGTCACAGGCACTCTGTGACAATGACAGCGGATGAAGCGCAGGCTAATGGAACCGTAATCACACGCTGAGAGTTCAAGTTGAGTGTAGAGTTTGACTGATGGCTTGTAAAAGTGTCCTGGATTTATAAAACATGACAACGAAATCACATCCCCTCCATCCTTTGATTCAGACACAAGTGTGTATTTTTATCCAAACACTCTTAAAGTGTGTATTTTTACCTAAACACTCCTAAAGTGTAAAAATGGAAACTTTGGGCCGGTAAGTCGGAAAATGTCAGCAAATGAGGTAGCAGAACTTATCGCCATAGTGTCTAATATCAGCCATTACTGCTGGTCTTCCACTACAAATAAGCTTTCCCCCAGTGAGAAAAAGTTATCCCAGTAAAAACAGATAACTTCACCTCCTGTAAACTGGTCTGTAACATCTATCTATAAACAGATTTCACATCTAAATTTCTGCATAATCTACCTGATAAAATGGGCACACTTACGCTATGTGGTGAAGATCAGATTTAGACAGTATAGTTTGTAAAAAGGTATGCAGTCTTCTGCAGTGAGTTATTTCATTAAGGCATTTCACCTCTTGTGACGATGTCCCTCATGAAGGGCGAGGGAGAGATCGGGAGAGATCAGGATCCTGAGATGACACGACTGTATAACATGGACAAATCCCTCACCTTTAATTACTGTGGCTTGACTAAATATACCCCCCACTTTGGGGAGGGCTGTGTGTGTGTGTGTGTGTTGTGGGGAGGGCGTTGCCATGCTCTCGCTGGCTTCCCTGAAAGGTTACTGAGAATAGATGCCATGCCAGGAGCTTTGCCTGCTTTGGGTCTTACACTTACAGTCGTTATCCGTCATCTATCAAACACCCTGGTGAAGGGCATCTACGCCGCCACTATAGCAAAGATGAATATGTTGTTTTTTATTTAATATGTTATAGTGTCACAATGTCAGATGTCAGAGGAGCTGTGTACACCCCTGAGAAACTTTGTTGTTTAATGTGCAGGGGAAGAGTTCTGTTGAACAGAATGGGAGAAGACATTTTGATGCTTCTTCTTATCCTCTCATGCTGGGAGATGGAAGCCTTATAAAAAAAAGATGCAGCATTGATTGAACAATGATTGCGCCATTTCCATACAAATTCATTTCTTGTTGATGTTGTTGTTGTTGTTGTTGTTGCTGTGGTTGGTGCCAGCACAGCGTGCTACGGTCTCTGTAGCAATCTTGCTCGGGCTATTGAGCGTCTGACAGCACAGCAGGCCTGTAATGCTCCATGTAATGGGCCTCGGCATGGGAGCCTTAATGGACGCCGGGTTCCATTTGGCTGCATTATGATGTCACAGTGGCTGGTTGAGGGTGATGGTAGCGGAGTTGGGTCTACTGCTGCTCCATTTGGCTGCATTACGATGTCACAATGGCTGGTTGAGAGTGATGCGAGTGAAGGTGGGTCTACTGTGACTCCATTTGTCTGCATTATGTCACAATGTCTTGTTTGAGGGTGATGCGAGCAGAAGTGGGTCTACTGCGGTTCCATTTGGATGCATTATGATGTCACAATGAACGGTTGAGGGTGATGCGAGCAGAGGTGGATCTCCCACTGTGTGCGTTATTGAATGGCCTTCGATGGACTAGCACAACTGCATTCCTCTCCTGTCCGCTATTCCACCCCTGTGTCAACATATGTTTGACTCTCTTCGTTCTCTCTGCGTTTATCTTTCTATTTATCTTCTCCCTTTCTCGGTCTCTCTCTCTGTCTGTCTGTCTCTCTCTCTCTCTCTCTCTCTCTCTGAGGCCGGCTGTCTCTGTCTCTCTTTCTCTCTCTCTCTCTCTCTTTCTTCCTCTCTATCGGTCTCCATCTCTCCTGCTGTGGATTAACACTGCACAGGGGCTAAGCTGTGGTGATAGGATGTACATAAGGGATTGAGTGTGTTATGTAAGATGTGCCCAAGATGTCTCGTACACACAGTCACAGATAAGAGTCCTCGCCCGCAAGCTTCGGGGATT
>CM050201.1:28180092-28207592 GCA_027475355.1 Coilia nasus
TGATTAGCCACCCGTGATTAGCACACTGCCTTGGCTACAGAGCCCCGCAAGTGTCACCAGCGAGGATTGGGTTTGTGTGAGCCACGCTAAAATCAATGTCTGGCTTTATAAGACTAAAAGCTCAAACCTCTCTGTCAATGTCTATGTCACGTTTGTTTCCATGACACATTTTAAAAGCACAAAACATTGACCCAAGTGCTGTAAGATTTAAAAAAAACAAACTGACAAAGGATTGAAGGGAGGATAAAGATCTGTGTCTCCGTTCTTCCAAGAACGGATAAACTAGTCATGCATTTTGTTTTTTTGTTCATTTTGAAAGCGTTGATAATCGTGTTACAAATCCATTGTGTTTATTTTTTATTTTTTGGAAGTGGATGTGTGTCTGCCAGAGTCCTTGAGAGAGCAAGTGGTTGAACTGGCTTTGCCATTTTGTTCTCCTTTTGAGAAGCTTTGCTTCGGTGGGTGGATGTATTTCACGGATGATTGGACCAGTGAGAGAGTGATGGACCACTTCCTGTTTATAGACACAGATGCTCCTCGCTAGCAAGCGAACTAAGGGGGAAAACCTTTGCAAAGGCTGCTGGGAAAAAATCATCTTCGCTTAGAGACTTCTTAGCGACTTCATTCCCTTGTGTAGTACACCATATGGCTGAGTGGGGCGTCCATTCATCTTCTTAAGTCAGTGTGTGTCGAGGGTTTTTAGCACCAATCAGTGTGTGTGTGTGTGTGTGTGTGAGTGTGACTCGGACGAGCTGAGTGGGTCTTCCATTCATCTTCTTAAGTCAGTGTGTGTCGAGGGTTTTTAGCACCAATCAGTGTGTGTGTGTGTGTGTGTGAGTGTGACTCGGACGAGCTGAGTGGGTCTTCCATTCATCTTCTTAAGGCAGTGTGTGTTGAGGGTTTATTGCACCAATCAAGGACAGTGATCACATCAAGTGGGTCCTAAGTGTGTGTGTGTGTGTGTGTGAGAGAGAGAGAGAGAGAGAGACTCGGATGAGCTGAGTGTGTGTTGGGGAGGGCTTTTTGTGGGAGAGGATATGAGGGTTACAGTAAATGCTGGAGAGGCCTGACACACGCGCACATGCACACACACACACACACGCGCACGCGCACATGCACACACACACACACACACACACACACACACACACACACACACACACACACACACACACACACACACACACACACACAAAGATGAGCTCTGCAAACCACAGGAAGACACAGATACACACACACACAAAATACATAAATAGACACACACATTCACATGCGCGCACACACTCACACACATATACAGCCACAGAAAGACACAGATACACAAACAAAAAACATAAATATATACACACACACAACCACACAAACACACACACACACACACACACACACACACACACACACACACACACACACATAACCACAGAGTGAAAAAGACAAGAGTAGGCCTACATGCAACAAACAGAGAACATGCAGTCCCCCCCCCACATAAACCAATGCTTGCATGTAGCACAAACACACACACACACACACACACACACACACACACACACACATACACACACACATACATACACACATACACACACACACACACACACACACACACACACACACACACACAAAGCAATGCCTGCATGTAGCACAGTGGAAAATTCGGTTAACAGACTTGTGGGGGAGAGCGCTACGAGTTTAAAAGCACATAAAGGCCACATTCTTTTATACCGGATCAACATGTGTGTGTAACCACAACTAAATTCAGTGTTTGTATTGGTAAGGTTTAACATTTGAAGGTGTAAGAGTTTGTGTTCTTGGGTGGCGAACTTAAGTCTGTTTTTACAAGCACCACTATCACCATGACCCCCACCACCCCTCACTCTCATTCACAGAACAGACAGGAAGTGGCTCTTATGCACACTCACAGCGTTTACATTTGTGCGCAGAAAACACTAATCTACTTATCATGTGTGGAAACATTAATCCGCTGTACATGAATAAGCTAACAGCACAGGCTTTGCAAAAACGTTGCTTGACAATCCTAATCTCTTCTATTACCTGAGCCATAAGTCGCTTTGGATGAAAGCGCCTGCCAAGTGTAATGTAATGTCATGTAACATAATGTAAGGTAGCATGAGCTTAACAATCATTAACAATGCAAAACATAAAACACCCCCCCCCCCTCTCTGTTTTTACTCTGAGGAGAAAGAGAGAGACAGAGAGAGACAAAGTCAGGAAGAACAACTGTTCAACAACAGTAAAAGTATTGCTTGAAACAACTATCAAAATGCTAAATGTTCTCCTTCCCTCTCTCTCTCCTCACCGAGCCAGGAAGAACAACAGTTTTGTAAAAGTATTGCCTGAAACAACCATTAAAATGCTAAATATCCTTCTCCCATCGTCTTTCTCTCTCTCTCTCTCTCTCTCTCTCTCTCTCTTTCTCTTTCTCTTTCTCTTTCTCTTTCTCTCTCTGTCTAGCTCTCTCTCTCCTCAGAGTAAAAACCGAGCCAGGAAGAACAACAGTTTGCAACAGTATTGCTTGAAAGAACCATGAAAAATGCTAAATATTCTCCTTCCCTTCTTTCTTTCTTTCTTTCTTTCTTTCTTTCTTTCTTTCTTTCTTTCTTTCCTTCTCCCTCTCTTCTCTGTGTCTCTCCTCAGAGTAAGCACCGAGTCAGCAGTAAGCAGCGATGGGGAAGCAGAACAGCAAGCTGCGTCCTGAGGTGATGCAGGACCTGGTGGACAGCACAGACTTCACGGAGCACGAGATCCAGGAGTGGTACAAGGGCTTCCTGCGGGACTGCCCCAGCGGCGCGCTCTCCCTGGAGGAGTTCAAGAAGATCTACGCCAACTTCTTCCCCTACGGAGACGCCTCCAAGTTCGCCGAGCACGTCTTCCGCACCTTCGACGCCAACGGCGACGGCACGATAGACTTCAGAGAGTTCATCATCGCGCTGAGCGTCACGTCCCGCGGGCGCCTCGACCAGAAGCTCAAGTGGGCCTTCAGCATGTACGACCTGGACGGCAACGGATACATCAGCCGTGACGAGATGCTGGAGATCGTGCAGGTACACACACACACACACACACACACACACACACACACACACACACACACACACACTGAGCTGGGCCTTCAGCATGTATGACCTGGACGGCATTGGCTACATCAGTAGCAATGAGATGCTAGAGATTGTGCAGGTACACACAGACACACAGACACACACACACACACACACACACACACATACACGCACACACACACACACAGACACACACTGTGCCATCTAGGTGCCACCATATTACCTCCACTCAATATTGTATTTTGCTCCTGCACCACCTGGCAACTCTACTAAGGCTTGCCTCCACCAAAGGTTTTGGTTACCAATCAGATCAGAAGGAGGGACATCTAGCTCCATAAAAGGCAACTCTAGTAAGGCTTCGGCTTCCCACAACCACATTTTCTGGCTACCAGTCAGCATACATAGTGGGAGGGCTATGGCGCTGATTAAGCATTAACTTTGAGTATGTATGCTGCATTTGGGCAGTTGTGATTGGTTGAAGGCACACCCAATAGCTTTAACGCTCACAGGAAGTGCCTGCCCACCAGGAAGCAAATGTATGCCTATGAAGAGTAGCCAGACTCTTTGCATGAGGAGAACAACAGACAGAGAGATGGTACCAGAAGATGCAAAGCATGCGAAGATAAGGAAGGGGACAAAGGTGTGCATATTGTTACACATTTTGTTACATTGTACCTAGTTGATGTAACAGGGACAGTAAAATAAAGTGCAGCTGTTATAACTGTAGCACCATAGACCTAAAACTGAATACAATTAAATAACACTGACTATATGCTGGATATAAAACTGGCTCCTATACAAAACAGGAGAATTCTGTGTGTGTGCGTAGTGTGTGTGTGTGTGTGTGTGTATAGTGTGTGTTGTGTGGATGTGTGTGTTGTGTGTGCGTGGGTCTGACTCTGGCCGTAACATCAGAAAACAGGAAATGACTTAAAAAGGTCACTAGCTCAACCTCCTCCAAACTCCCAGATCTGCTGTGTGCATGCGTGTGTGTGTGTGTGTGCGTGTGTATGTGTGTGTGTGTGCGTGTGTGCATGTGTATGTGTGTGTGTGTGTGTGTGTGTGTGCGTGTGTATATACGTGTGTGTGTGTGTGTGTGTGTGTGTGTGTGTGTGTGTGTGTGTGTGTGTGTGCGTGTGCGTGTATGTGTGCATGTGTTTAAATGTGCGTTTGTGTGTGTGTGTGTGTGTGTGTGGGGAAGTGCTCCCATTGAACAATCCAGGGTGCTCATGCAAACATGCTATTTCTGGCAGGCTGTGGCATTTGGCACACACACAGCAAAATGATCTCTCTTTCTCACACACGCACACACACACACACACGCACACACACACACACGCACACACACACACACACACACACACACACACACACACACACACACACACACACACACACACACACACACACACACACACACACATCCCTGCTGCCTAAGAATCATTCCTTTACAGTTTAGTCATCATGGGCAGCTGTGTGTCCCCTCCTCACATCTCTCTTTCTCTCTCTGTCTTTCTCTCTCTGTCTTTCTCTTTCTCTCTCTCTCTCTCTCTCTCTCTCTGTCTGTCTTTGTTCATCACTCGCTTTCTCTTCTCGCTCTCTGTCATCTATCATCTCCCTCTCTTGCTCTGCTCTGCATCTCCTGGAGGCTGTTATATTTGAGCAATCCCAGAAGAGATTGGACTCACTCAAGACCCCGTAATGCTTCTAAAAATAATCTCTCTTCATCCCACCCCTTTCTCTTTCTCTCTCGTGTACTTAGTTTGTCTTCATTCACTGTTTTTCTCCCACAGAGCTCTCACTGTCTCATTGCTGCTTTTGCACACAACCCCATCTGCCCAAACCCTGGCCAAACCCTGGCCAAACCCTGGCCAAACCCTAGCCAAACCCTAGCCAAACCCTAGCCAAATGCTGACCAAACCCGAGCCAAACCCGAGCCAAACCCTGGCTAAACCCTAGCCAAACCCTGGCCAAGTCCTCGCCATGTTTTAAGACTGCCCACAATCCTGTTAAGATAAGGAAGAGACACAGCTTAAAATGGCTGCCTGGCCAAAGTACTTTTTGCCGGTTTTAATAGGATCTGAAACTAGACACACCTCATAGCGCTGTATAACATTACTGTCTGTCTGACACCTACGTGCAGAGAGTTTGTTAACAGCAGGCACAAAAAACTGTAAGTCCAAGCAGAATTTGTTAACTGGCCAGAGTTGGAGGAAGTTGAAGGATTTGACTACTTCAGCAGGTTAAAGAGGACCACGTCAGTCTTGTAAAGTTGTGTCAGGATTTAAAGAAATAATGCACTTTGACGATAGACCAACTGTCTGACCTACGTCAGAAAATATGTCAGTTGCAACATCTCTATGGATGAGAGTACTCTAATTTTTAATTGAACCAAAGAACCTGATAGTGAAGTTTTAAACCTAACATCACATGTGATGGCAAGTGAAGTGGTAGAAGTCTGTACTGATGGAATTCACTAGGGGGCACTATTTCACAAATAAGTTAACGTGCTGTCATGGAATTTACTCACCATGTGTGTTTTATGTTGTTGGAGAGTAGAACAGAAGTCCTAATTAGCACTAAATAGCCTAAAGAGTGGCTGGTGCCTTGCTCTTTGTTTGCGTACACAGAAGGGAATGCCTATCTAGACATGTAGCAGAAGTGATCCTGTAATCAGCATAGTGCCTATTATCAGCCATTTCTGTTGCTGTTTCACTTAAAATGAGACTTTTCCTGGTGAAAGAGGAGTTATCCCTGTGGAAATACTCAAGTTCAGCTCCCATACAACATATTGATTTTGCATCTAAATGTCTCTCACCACCCAGATGATATTAGACTTGCTCACGCTAAACCTTATATTCCACCTCACTACCCCAAGGTTTCTTCCAAAATATATCTCATTGACTAAACATCACAGGGGATAGAAATATCGGATAATAAGAATGTCATAATAATGTAATAAGTCTGTCTCCTCTGATAACTGTGAGGCTGGCTTATTGTCATTGACACGTTTCAGCAGCAGGTCCAAGTAATTTAATGTCATCTTGGAATTCATTGGTATCACAGTAGCAATATTTGTGGTGAATCATCTAAAATTGGTTTAATATTGACTAAAAGTATATTTTTAATGGAGAGATTTTCTTCCCTGTGTGATACGATTAGAGCATCACTCCTCCTCTCTCTCCTCTCCCAAGGTAGCTGAGTAATGTTCACAGAGGTGACCGAAATGCCTTTGGGTGGGGACTCCGCGTCGATTTTGATTTCTGCTCTCTGCGTCTAATGCAATAAAGGATACAGGCCCGGTACTCTTAAACTGATTTCCTTCCCCGGTCCCCCTCTTTGTTTCTTACAGAACACACACACACACACACATACACACATGCACGCACGCACGTACAGACCAGGTCTCTCTCTCTCTGAGGTCTCTGTCTTGCCTGTGTGCTTCTTGTCTTATGCTTTTATCTTTGTCTGTTTTGACCCTTGTAGCCAATACTCTATAACAATACATGCACTATCTGTTCTGAAGTTGGATAGCACCATTTTTAAAACTCAATAACAATACACGCACTATATACAATGCATACTCTATGCACTATATACAATACATGCACTAGGCACTATATACTGATGTTGGATAGAGCACTGTGTACTCGTTACACTAATTACCAGTTTCATGTAGTTTTGTTGATCTGTTTTGAAATTCCCTGAAAAGCCTTCACAGCCGTATTCCACCAACCTTACAACAAAAGGGGTCGGTATGCTTGCTAACAGCCTTCTGTCAGAGCCAGATGGTGTGTTGGGGATGCCTCCGAGGTGTTAGCATTATTTCCGCAAGTAGGTAGCTCACTAGTGTTAGACTGAATGTCCATAATGCTGATTTAGGGAATAGTGCTATAGGTTATAGGTGTTCCACTGTCTGAACACATAGGTCAGGGTACAGAGAGTGAATCTCATGATCCTTTCTGGCTCAACAATCAGTCTTTGTAGACGTACAGTATAGGGAAATCATTTGCTCAGGGAAAAGAGACTGACTGATCAGATTAACCCATCATAGATCTATAACCACACAAATGCACTGAAACAACTCATCTGTTTGTGTAAATTCAACACCATTATTGTGTTTGTCGGCCTGCATTATTGATTTACATTCAATTTGATATTTGTTTATTAGTGCAGGCCTTCCTTTACGTTTTAGTTACATTATATTACATTACAGGTTTATACATTACTACGCTTTTACCCAAAGCGGCTTACAACAAAGGACACAAAGTTAATTTACTTTTTAAGCCCAGAACCATTAGACCACGGTGTTGTGAAATTACCTCATCCTCCTTAAAAAAGTGAAGTGTCTATTTTGTCCCTCGGCAGCCATTAATTACAAGCCCCCCTGCTATACACACGACAGAATAGCAGCAGTCTATGACTGAGGAGAGGAACGAAAACAAGTGCTATTCACACGACATAGCCGTCTATGACTGAGGAGAGGAACGAAAAAGAAAGAGCCTTTAATTTACACTTTCAGCACGACGTGTGCTGGACACTTTACAGAGACAAAGCTCTGTGTACACAAAAGTCTTGTGTAGTGTGTGTGATTTATCTCTTGAGAAAGATGTTGGTTTCTGCACTCTGCACTGTGTCACACTGAACACAGTTTGACATTTCCTGAGTGTGACTAGGTTAGAGTACAGCTTCATTTTATTTATTCCTCTCCTCTCTCTGTTCTCTCTATCTTTCCTCTCTCTGAGTGTGACTAGGTTAGAGTGCAGCTTCATTTTATTTATTCCTCTCCTCTCTCTGTTCTCTATCTGTCCTCTCTCTGAGTGTGACTAGGTTAAAGTACAGCTTCATTTTATTTATTCCTCTCCTTCTCTCTCTGTTCTCTCTATCTTTCCTCTCTCTGAGTGTGACTAGGTTAGAGTGCAGCTTCATTTTATTTATTCCTCTCCTTCTCTCTCTGTTCTCTCTATCTTTCCTCTCTCTGAGTGTGACTAGGTTAGAGTACAGCTTCATTTTATTTATTCCTCTCCTTCTCTCTCTGTTCTCTCTATCTTTCCTCTCTCTGAGTGTGACTAGGTTAGAGTGCAGCTTCATTTTATTTATTCCTCTCCTCGCTCTGTTCTCTCTATCTTTCCTCTCTCTGCCCCCCCTTCTGTTTCTCTCTCTCTGTCCAGGCTATGTATAAGATGTTCTCCTCATGATGAAGATGCCAGAGGACGAGTCATGAAATGTGTGTGTGTGTGTGTGTGTGTGTGTGTGTGTGTTTTGTGTAATGTTTCCCTCTCTCTCTCTGTGCAGGCTATCTATAAGATGGTTTCCTCGGTGATGAAGATGCCAGAGGACGAGTCCACGCCGGAGAAGCGAACAGAGAAGATCTTCCGCCAGATGGACACAAATCGCGATGGTGAGACTCTTTCACTCAGAGGAAATGATGACTCCTTACAGCAGTCTTATCTTTGTTTCTCAGAAATAAATAAGATCTTATTCGCGTCTGACGGGTTTCCTCTGAAACCTTCTTTAGGAGAAAAAAGAACGGTATTATACTATTTTGATAAGTTAATTACAACTTAGATCGGACATACATTAGGTACACTAGACATCCTTTTTTAGAGGTCTAATTTTAAAGGTATGACACTAAGGCAAATATCTCACTGGATCCTGAATTGTTTCTCCTAAAAGCTCCCTTAGGAGAAAAACACACACATAAGCTTAATCTTAGTTCTTTATGAAAGGCAAAAGTCTAGGCAAATAATACTCATTGTCGTCATCATCATCATCATCGTCATCATCACCATCATTACTTGTATAGCACATTTCATACAAAGGATGTAGGTCAATATGCTTAAACAGTCTAGACAAATCTAAGACACAATATTTTCTGCTGGGCAACATGTACATTACCCTTTGCCATATATGTAGCCCAGACACCAAAGCACAGCATGTATCCCTGGTCCTTAGAGCATTACCCTAACGTGCACACACATACACACACACACAAACACACAAACAC
The DNA here is from genome assembly GCA_027475355.1 of Coilia nasus. NCBI lineage: Eukaryota > Metazoa > Chordata > Actinopteri > Clupeiformes > Engraulidae > Coilia > Coilia nasus. Next base: position 28,189,177 of record CM050201.1, read on the forward strand.
ACACACACACACACACACACACACACACACACACACACACACACACACACACACACACACCCAAACACGCAAACACACACACACACACACACACACACACAAACACACACACACACACACACACCTTAGCGCCCCGCCACAGAAGCTGTGAGTGTGTTTATGGAGGTGGGCATGCAGAGTATGTTATTAATAGTATTCACAGCATGGCTGAGCAGAGAACGAGAGAGAGAGAGAGAGAGAGAGAGAGAGAGAGAGAGAGAGAAAGAGAGATCAAGGCCAGGAGGTATGCTCACCTCAGCACTGCCAAACACAGCTGAAGGTTACTAACTCGCGCTTTATTTCTATACGCGTAGCCGACCCTTTTAAAGCCAATGAAAGAGGCTCAGGGCTAATGCTAACTGAAAGCTTTGCACTCACATTGGCACTGTATTATCTGGACATATAGTAGCTTCTAATTAGCTAAAATGACTGAGCCACTAGCTTTGTGTGTTCAGTCCAGTATTCACCCAGCACACGTTCAGCAGGGTACAGGCTAATCACTGACTATATAGCTGAGATCAATGTACAGTTACTGTGAATACTGTAGCAGAGGGAGCTCAGCTCTGGATGGCTGTAATGCTGAGGTGAGGATTTAAAGCTAAGATCCTTTGTGCTGAAGAGTGGTTAAATTCCATGTACTGTATATGACAGATTTATGTTTGTGCGGCATTTTCAGGCTATTGCTATTTCAGGCTATTGCTACATGTTTTTTAAACCACATTTTATCTGACAGTGGTTTCATTGCCCTATTTCCTGTTTAAATAATCTACTTGTATAGCACGTCATACAAAGGATGCAGCTCAACGTGTTTCAATAGTTTGGCAAAGGAACACAGCACAGAGATACGCATGGCACGCTTTGTTATAGTCCAGTAGTGAGAGATACGCATGGCAAGCGTTGTTATAGTCCAGTAGCGCCAGAGGACCACAGCACACAGAGATACGCATGGCACGCGTTGTTATAGTCCAGTAGTGCCAGAGGACCACAGCACAGAGATACGCATGGCACGCGTTGTTATAGTCCGGTAGTGCCAGAGGACCACAGCACAGAGATACGCATGGCAAGCTTTGTTATAGTCCAGTAGTGCCAGAGGAATCCTTCAGGGCAGTGTGGAGAGCTCCACTAAATGTTATGTTGCGTGTTTCAGGCAAGCTGTCCCATGTTGCTTGCTATTCAGGCCATGTTTTTTTATAAATCACATCTGTAAATTTATATTATAAATCACATCTATAAATATATATTATACACCACATCTGTAAATTTATATTATAAATCACATCTATAAATATATATTATAAATCACATCTGTAAATGTATATTATAAATCACATCTATAAATATATATTATACATCGCATCTGTAAATTTATATTTAATTTTACATTTACAAATCACATTATCTGACGGTGGTTTCATGTCCTTCCCCTATGTCCTGTTTGTGTCTCAGGCAAGCTGTCCCTGGAGGAGTTTGTGGAGGGCGCCAGGAACGACCCGTCCATCGTGCGGCTGCTCCAGTGCGACCCCAGCAGCGCCGGACAGTAGGGCGTCCAGGCATCTCCGGGCGAACATGACCTCGCCCGATTGCCCGATCGCCCGCCTCCTCGCCTGTCCACTGTCCCCTCCACCGTCCCATCCACTGTCCCCCCCACCATCCACTCTATGCTTCAAGCCCGTCACATTCACATTGTCACATCACTGGCCCACAGGGGGGAGCCCCTAGTGTGGCATCCTCTGCTCACAGGGACATGCACGTATAAGCACACACACACACACACACACACACACACACACACACACACACACCATGGTGTCCTCTGCTCAGAGAGACATGCACATATAAGTACATACACACACACACACACATACTATAGACATGCACATATAAGCATGTACACACACACACACATATGCAGGCACTTGCTCGCACGCACACACACACATACACTCATGCATGCACACACACACACACACACAGACACACACTTGTGGACATATGCATGCATGTTAATGTGGAATGCCCCATGTGTTACTGTGTGAACACCACCGCCCTCAGTCAGAAGCCCACAATATATTGCACAACATTGCACCTTTTTTACTCTTATACACACACACAGGCACACACACACACACACACACACACACACACACACACACACACACACACACACACACACACACACACACACACACACACACATACACATACACACACCACCGCAGCTGTCAGTGCATGTCTCTATCAGTCAGAGGTTGGCCGTGCTCCCAAAGCTGTTCTAAACAAGATCAAAAGAAGAGGAGAACAATAGCATCAAGGCCATGGGACTACCAAGTAACTAGTGCGATTTAAAAACAACAACAACGAAAACAACACAAGGACCGAGGCCGAGGACTAGCAAACCCAAAGACCAGGTTCTGGAGTGTGGATGGGCAGAGGCGCCCATCAGACTGTGAAAGAATTGCTCGAACGAGAGAACGCATTCTGGGTCCGGAGTCCTCTTGTTACAGTCGACCCAAATTCTTATGTGTGTGTGTGTGTGTAAGGAAGAGAGAGATAGACAGAGACAGAAAGACAGAGACAGACAGACAGAGGGGGAGAGAGAACTGAGGTAAAGGAAATGTGAAGAAAAAAAGAAGATGAAAAATAAAAGTACACGTTCAAGTTACACGCACATATCAAAAATGTATCTTGAGTAACCATGGTAACGCTTCACTCTGTATTCTGAGTTTAGGGGTCATTTTAAGAGAGAGTGTGACCCTGGGACAGTGACCCAAAGGCACAGCACAATCACAGGGTGAACTTTGTGAATATCCTTGAACTTGACTTTTCTGTAACACTGGTTGTTTGAACCCAAAGGAACTTGTACTTGCCTCATTCAGCATACATATATAAATATGTAAGCAAACACAGACCTCTGAGAAACCATCACAGAATTAGAGTTATAACCGCTCACCCAAGCTTTGTAGCGTCCACATCCTCTTTAAGCTCGTTCGGAAAGAAGTCGTGGACTTCTTGTGGCTAAGTGCAACCCTATCGAGTTGGGTCACTGAGGGCAGGAGAAATTCTGGAAGGGAAGTATTAGATCATGAAGAAATTTAGTATATATCGATGTATATAAATTTATTCTTTTACGTGGTGATAACGATGGCATTTGCCACACGAAAAGAGATTCACTTTAATATTTGAAAATGTACATTGCTGAAATATGATTCTTTTTTTCATTTCACAGCAAACATGATACTCATATGTAAAGTACATACATATTTATGTTAGGAATGTAAAGGCGAAGGGAAAAAAAGCCCAGACCAGGACCAGACATTTTGCTATGCACATACTTTTGTACACCTTTCAGAGCAGACACATACATTGAATTAAAAAATCGATTAAAAAATGATTCGGATTTCAAATCAGATAAGTCTCACAACTCCTTTTCGACCCTACAGAGTAGACACAAATGTGTCAAAAAAATAACTCGGATCTTACATCAGATAAGGCTCGCATTTCCTCATCGATTCAACAAAGGTTTATTAGTGTTTAAAAGCATGATTGTGTCTGTCGGTACTCCTTGTGTACATACTGTAGTGTGTAATCTCTATGTTCTTGTTTTCCGCCCATTGTGGTATCCCCCGTCAGTCAACAGCCCACCCGTTAGAAGGCCCCCAAATGAATCAACCTCCGTCCTCACGATCCTGCAATTTAAAAAGAAGTTTATTTACTTTTATCTGTGTTGATGAAACTGTATTTAATGTGAAAAGAAAAACTAAACTAAAAAACACAAGGACAGGTTATAGAGAGAGTCGATTAAATCCAGGCTTCCCCACAACCACGGGATGGGACAAAGTTAGAGGTTTTTCACTGTGCATATTTTGGGTGCTGTGAGTGTATGTGTGTATGTGTGTGTGTGTTTGTGTGTGTGTGTGTCTGGCGTTGAAATAGGCAATGCACTCATGTAAGGTACAGCTTTTATGAAGCAGTGTTTGACCTCCATTAGATTCCTCCGACAGGCATGCCACATGCAGGCCACTGGTATTGATGCACTGTAGGAGTCGCCCTCTTAGCAAAGGTCTTCGGCACATATCATCGAGGTTGCACCCACAGTTTTAGGTGTCAGGTGTACATGTGCTTGCGTCCCACATAACAAAACGTAATCGAATCAACATGTAAATGAAACGTTGACGAACAACAACCAATCTGGCCATAATTCAGTGTTGAAAAAACATCTTTTTTGTTATGTGGGGTGCATGTCGATGCTTTCACACACACTCAAACTCAGGGCCATGCGTAGTGTATAGAAGAAGAGGCGAAAGACTAGCTCACAAAGAGTGAGAAAAAGGGCAAAACGTTGACGTCTCTGTTCGTGGCTCACCGACAGAGGACAAAACATTAATACGCGAAACCAAAAATAATAATTAAAAAAACACATATAATAGATTATTTAAGTTATGTACACGCACAGCACAGAATCGCAGCATTTCAGACCACAGAGAAAATAAAATATATACATTTCTATTCTTGTACAACAAGTCCTCTTCATATATGGCCACAAGGCCGAATTTAGTAGTTTACAACCACGATCGACACTGGTTATCAAACTGTGGTAATTGCCTGGTCAGCGGGTATTGGTTTGTGGGCATGAATCTGCAAACCGTAATTAAAAAAAATTAAAGTCATACTGTAACCTGCTGAAGTAACGACTGATTTAACGTGTTTTTTGGGCATTCTGGTATTTTATTTTTTCTCTTCATTCTTTGCAAACTCTGCATCAGGCATTTCACTTGTGTAGCACCATGTGGTCAAGTGCCAAATATACGAGAAAAAAACAGTATTGTATCAATTTATACTGTACAATTGTTATCTGTTAAACAAAATATTTGTCATTGTTCCATTTTGTAGATTTTGTAACTTTGTGTAATTTGTGTCAGTGTAGATTCTAAAACACAGACATCTGTTTTGGTTATCTAATAAAGGACAAAAAACAACACCAGAAAAATATCAGAGTTTTTGTTTCTCTGCCTTATGTTTATTGTCATAGAGGCTACACTTGTTTTTGAAAAAGTCATGGACACAATTATCACAACACATGGTTTATACAATCTCCAGAAATTACTATTTACATGACAAACATATTTTATTTATTTATCAAAATATGTAATAGTACTGTAAGAAGTGCCTTACTGTGTACTTGCCTGACCCAGCAGTTTTGGCAGACATATTCCACTCAAAGGGCCATTCTTGTGTGATGATACGTAAGAGAAGTCCACGGTATTTTTACTACCCATAATTCACTGCAATATGGAAGATAGTACTGTTTGACTTTTTCTCTCAGGGCATTAGGCTGCTTGTAAGGAAACCTGGGGCGATTCTAAAAACCCAGCATTGACAGGGGGTGCCTTTTCTTAGTCAAGAGGGGCCAAAACTGTAGCCTGGCTATCGCGACTTGTCAATGCTCTGCGAGCGTCACAGGCAGTATGGGCACACCCAGGCTACCAAAACTATATTCTTTCACGGGACCCTAGATCTGTGTCTCCTATGGCCCCTAATTCAATTTTTTAACCTTGGCAGCTGAAAACAATGCTCCCATTGAGAGAGAAACTAAAAACGTTACATTTAAATAAAAGGTAAAAGAAGAAACACATACATGAGTTATTTTAAGGTAAAAGGTAAAGGTGCTATATGTAGGACTGTGGCCAAAACTGCAAATGGTACTGCAATCAAACTCAAAATACTGTAAAACATTATTATTCTCCCTCTACAGGCAAAACACAGAACCAAAACATAAACATAAAAGCATTTGTGGGTTGTGAATGAAGTTCTTAAATGTAGTTATTCTGGCTGTACAACTGTTGTCAGTGAAATCACTATATCAATGTAATGTCAAAGGAGCAACTTAGCTCCTATGATTACCATGACCTGGATGAATGAGAATCTACACAGACATATATCAATGTAACGTGTACCTTAATCTCTCGTGACAGATTATTCATCTCTGATGACAGATGAGGGCTATTTTACAATTATTAGCTGAGAATTCCTCACATATAGCACCTTTAAGGAAAGGGTTAAATGCCTGATCTCAAGCCTATGAGGGATTCCTGTGAAAATGCGTTGACCATCTGGAGAAATAACGTTTTTAAATGAAATACAAGGACACGGAATAAGTAGTGCTTTTGTCTAAGTCTGAGTTCCATGTGAACAGATCAAGACTAGCCAAGCACTGTCTCTTGGAAGGCTTTGGACTATGAATGCTACAGTGCACTCTACCATACGTAACAACAGACATCACACATCCTAAAAACAACAGCACTGTACAAAATATATCTTTAAAAACAAACAACACTCTCCATAAATGTCCAAATACAGACAAATAAACAGACCACACTAGAACAAGAATGAAGGTGAAAAGTTCAAGGACAGTTACATTGAAATGTTTGAATGAATTCATAAAAAGAATTCAAAGGTATTCTTGGCAGACACAGAACGAGGCAAATACATGCATCTGTGTTCTGTGTTAGGTTGCTATGACGAGTTAAGGCGTTTGGATAATTACTGGGAACACTACAGCACTCTCTCCACAGAGACTGTTCCGGAAGGAAAAAGCTTTTTGAGCTAACACTAGTCCTGTAGCCCAAAGGAAGACAATCCGAATAGCATCAATGCAATGCAATTTTTTGTGTTGAGTTGTGTTTACTTTTCAGGTAACTGGTATTTTTATAGCTTCGTTTTTTTTTCTTTAATTTGGCTCACTTACAGTGAAAGCACTGCATGGCATTATATGTAAATAAACTAAGCTGATGCTGTTGGCAGGCAACTTCCCAAAAAGTTCCAAAGCATTACATGCTTCCACAAAAGAAATTTGAAGACGTCTGTTTCTCGGCACACGTTACGTTGGCAGACTGTTTGTCTGCCTGGTTCCTTTAGCGCAGGAAGTATCTACAAACATTGGCATCAGTGTGGCAAGAGTATCCTCATATCCATGGCGTCAGTGTGGCAAGGGCTACACTTATTTTCCAGACCCATAAGTGCACTACTGCAGAGAACTATCCTCCTCTCCTTCGCAGTCTGCTGTATCTTGAGTGTGATCGATATAACTGTAACCGTTGAGTGGTTTGACTGGGCTGTCTGAAATGTGGAAATGGAAATGAAACGTGGCAGTCCGCTTCTCCTTTAGCCTGACGAAATCAGCCGTTTCAGATCTCCGTCAGGGTAATTTTGTAGCCTTCCGCGTAACCCTCGATGCTCAGGATGAACGTGTCCTCATTGGAGTAGTGCTCGATGATGTTGTCGTCCATGTTGACCAGGATCCTGCAGAAGACAATCAGAAAAAATAAAGTCATATACATTAAATGCACTGTTGAAAGAGTGGTGGTCAGAGTGTGAACTACCAGGCCCGCCGATAGAGGGGGACAAACAGGTCTCTTGTCCCGGGCCCAGGGAAAGGGGGGCCCAGAACTGGTCCCTCCTTAAATCATGAAATCAAATGGCATCAATTATCTTGTCCCGGGCCCAGCCAAGACTGTCAGCGGGCCTGTGAACTACCTCTCTATAATTGGGGGGCATTACCTTTTGCATTTTATACTAGTTACATTAATGTGTCCCAACCCTGCTATTTTCGTCTCTTTGGGGGACTCTTTCTTGGTGCTCCCCAGTACCCCCTGTAATTCAAACTATGAGGATGACTGTGTGACACACCTGGTTCATTTAGCCCAGAGGTCGTAAACCTGACAGTAAAAGAGCCCGTTGGCATTTGTGCAGTTAAGAGAGGGAAGACCTGTGCTCCTCTACTATCAGCTTTACGACTATCTCTGTGTTAACTACACCAGGTGCATCCCATACTGCCGCACAAAGACAGTCACTAAGTGAACACTGAAACTGAGAAAAATGCCTTCGAAGTCATACTGCCCAGTAAATCATGATGCCGGTACAACAGTCTTGATGCTTTTATGTACTTTCATAATAGGAAGAAGCAAGAGATTTAGTCAAAATGCAAAGGAGGTGTTATAAAGTCAATTGCCAGTCTAAACTCAGTTCTGACAAAATATGCAGTTACTGCCTTTTGGCTTTGTAGGGCAGTATAGCCACCTTTGTAGTATAACCCCAGTGCTACTGGAATGTGTTCAAAAAGATTACAGTTTTTCTCAAATGCTAAAACACAATTTCCAAAACCATGCACGATTTTCTCCAAACTGTAAACACAAACTCCAGTTGTCCAAAACCATTTCCCAAAACTTCGGATTCTTGTTGCAAAAGCAAACTATTGCCTCAAAACAGTTTTATGTGTGCTCAAAACCAAACTCCATTCTCAAATCAGAAACAACACAGTCAAATGAAATCACAACTGAAGCAGTTAGTAAACACTGCACAAAAAATGGAAAGCACAACTCTCAGATGTATACATGTCATTTTTTACGGCACTAAACATGCATTTTCAACTGAAAAAGCAAAACTACTGATGTATATGTATTGTACATAGACTAAAATACATAAAGTGGAAGAATTACATGTTACAGTTTTTCTCAGTTGTTTACACACAAATCATTGTGCTTGGGACACAATGACCACAACATGGAACTCATGCACTAACCCCCTGATCCAATTCTGCTGAACTACAATCACAATTACTGCTTTACACTCAAATTGCAGTTCTAAAACACTTTTTTTTTCAAAACACTACTTACAATTCTCTGCATTTGGCGCAATTTTCTTGAAGAAAATCTCTTGTTTTCACAAGGAACACACTGTCATTCAAAATTCTAAAGTCAATTGCCCTCCTATGTACACTGACTCACATCATAAATCATATGGGCAAACACCTGTCTCACAGTTTTACAATTAGCAATCAGAGCTATGGAAGACGCATGTGGAGATATAGCAACTGATGCTTTTCATGGATGGATTTGCCATGCTAGACACTATTTCACCCACTACTTGCCAGAAAACATTGGATGCGATGCTGTGGCAAGACCAAAACAAATGAGAGGTTCTTTTGGTTCTTATAAATATCTATTCATATGATGGTTTGTATGTGTCATTTGACAACAAAATAGAATTTTGAGAATAAATAACATTGTTATTGAATGACTTTGCCCATTGTGTGTGTGTGTTGTTGTATTTTGTGTATAGAGTTCTGAGAGTATGAGGCATGCTCTCAGAAAATGTGTGTAAACAATTGAGAAAAACTGTAAATTATAGCGATACAGCACAAATGAAAACTACATGTGATGTATACAGTGCTGCAAACAAGAGATCACTGGGCTTTATTTGGGCTGGGTAAGGCTGCAGCACCTCATCCACATCACAAGCAATGATATCCCTTGCCAGGCAACAGGGAAAGAACCCCCTAGTGTGTCATATCCATCCTTGACACTGTTCCTCACCACAGGGATATTCCATGGCCTCCAAAAAATTACAGATTCAATTCTGACTCCTTTGTCATCAACCCATGGACAAGAACATGATATATAATGCTGGCTGGAAATGACCACTCTTCCCTTTCCTTTACCTCCTCTTCCTCTTCTTTACCACCCCCCTCACATTTGGACTCTCTGTCCTCCTTGGGTCTGATTGGCATCCACTTGCAAGCTGCAACCCTCAAAAACCTGGTTGCTCTTCCAATTGGCTTGTATTGGTGGTGTCAGCTCATTTGAAATGAAGTAAAGTCAATTTTGACCCATTGTGCTTAGTGTATGGCATTTGTGCTTTATTTGTGGTGAAAAGGTGAGATGTATGTTCACCATTTTGCATTGCATGTATCTAAGAATGCAACATGTGTTTTAACAATGAGATTGTGCTTAGAGTTTTGCAAAGACGCATCCATGGGTTTTGCAAATTGTGTTCTACTATGTGAAAATTGTTCAAGGGGTCAAAGGGTGAAGAGTTCTGAGAAATAATTCAAGCAGTTGGGAAAGTTGTTCAACCAGTAGGTGTTTGTGTTTTAGCAATTGAGAAAAACTGTAACATTTCTCAGGCAAAGGCACTCCTTATTTAAATAATGACGTGTTCAAAAAGGGCTAGTTAAAAATGAGGATTAAGTGAGCCATGATCTTTGGGCTTATTTCAGCCTTGAATGTGTGTCTGGAACACCTAATCAAACAGTTAGAGAGAGAGAGAGTGAGAGAGAGAGAGAGAGAGAGAGAGAGAGAGAGAGAGAGAGAGAGAGAGAGAGAGGAGAGGGAGAGAGAGAGAGAGAGAGGGAGAGAGAGAGAGAGGGAGAGAGAGAAAGAGGGAGAGACAGAGAGAGAGAGAGAGAGAGAGAGAGAGAGAGAGAGAGAGAGAGAGAGAGAGAGAGAGACACCTTACTCACCCCTTCTTGCTCTTCTTGTAGATCTTGGCTATTCTCTCGATGGCCACTCCATATTTCTCTGAGATCTGAAACGTGACACATGTTAGTGACTATAACTGTACATGACCGCAGTAGCTTCCCTTAGCTCCTTCAGTGTGGGAGACTACTTGTACTACTACTTGTATTATTATTATTATTATTATTATTATTATTATTATTACTACTTACAGCTTCCATGAGCCCCTTCACTGTGGGAGACTTGAGCATGAGGGCATCAAACACCTCGTCGGCCTCCTTCCTCACGTACAGCAGGACTAGAAAGACATGAACATACAGACATTACTATACATACATGACCATAGCGACATTACCATAGCGACATTACCATACAGACATTACTATACATACATGACCATAGCGACATCACCATAGCGACATTGTCATACAGACATTGTCATACAGACACATGACTATACCGACATTTCCACAGACACATTACCATAGAAACATTACCAAAGAGAGACATGACCATAGCAACATGACCATAGAGACATTACCATAGCAACATGACCATACATACATGACATACATACATGACCATAGACACATGACCATATAGACATTACCATAGAGACAAGACCATAGCAACATGACTATAGACACATTACTATAGAAAATGGCCATAAAGACATTATCACAGAGGCATTACCACAGAGACATTACCATAGAGACATAGACATGTACATAGAGACATGACCATAGAGACATGACCAGTCATAGGCTACAGTTCTTTTTCCTTTGAATGAAAATTACTCTGTCAGTACTTCTTTTTAACTTTTAACTATTCGCTTTGTCTTTTCTTTCTTTCTAAACTACATTCTGCCCATAGAAAACAATTTATTTGCTCTCAAATGTATGTATGCTTTTACCTCTGCTTTGTGTGATCTGTAGTTCTTACAGTGTCTTTTTATGTCAAGCACACCGACTCGCCTGCATGTGTTATATATAAATAAAGTTCCCTGGCCTGGCCTTGGCTCTCTCTCTCTCACACACACACACACACACACACACATTCAGATCTATATACGCCGTTATCTGATTTAGCACTAGTGTTTAATAGTCTTTTATTTCATGTCATATCTTCCCAGTGAAAGCATTCCTTCAGCTCACTCTCACTCCACCCCAAAGGCGTAGGGCAGAGCCCTCACCAGTGCATTAAGAGAGCTATGAAGCCCTCTGAAGTGGCTTTGATTGTTACAGGAGATAAGGATCATTATACAGACATGTCTGCACTTGTGGAAAATAGACGAGGGAAAGAAGAGGCTGGAAGGAGAGTTTGTCTGTGGGATAAAAGTGTGCTTTAGGACAGGTTTCAATCCAGATGCTCTTAATCAATATCGAACAATGTGGGAAAAATGTATTGTGGTCATTTTTCATTTGCCATATCGCCCAGCTCTAAGAACCTCGAGAACCTTTCATTGAGTGATACCACTACCTATTTCGCTGGCGGCCGATGCTCACCTCGCTTTGGCGTGTCCTCCTTGACCTGCTTGTGGGGCGGGGGGCAGAAGTCGTCCTCGGCCGGCCGGAACATCCGCTTCACCAGGACACTCCTGTCACCATCACAGGAGCAAAGGCCAATCACACTGATGCGTCGTCAGAGACAGACCAATCAGGAGTCAGTCAAACATGGCGTTCACCGCACAGCATCAGGCCATGATATAAATATCAAAGCATGACAGTGTGTTTGTGCGCGAGTTTGTGCGTCGGTGTGTGTGTGTTTATGTGTATGTACATGTACGCGTGTGTCTATTTGCATGTACGTGTGTGTGTGTGTGTGTGTGTGTGTGTGTGTGTAGCATGTGTGTATGTACTTACCCTTCCCTCTCTATTTCTTCTGTGTTGAAGGTGAAGACCTGGTGACAGAGGTCAAAGGTCATGACTAAACCCAAACTGCAGTCGGTGCAGAAATATGTCAACATCAGAAGGCAAAGGCACCCAAACTGACAGAGGTAAAAGGTCATGACTAAACCCAAACTGCAGTCGGTGCAGAAATATGTCAACAGCAGAAGGCAAAGGCACCCAAACTGACAGAGGTAAAAGGTCATGACTAAACCCAAACTGCAGTCGGTGCAGAAATATGTCAACAGCAGAAGGCAAAGGCACCCAAACTGCCCTGACTGACCCTACACTAAGAAACCTGCCATGGTGGCTGGTATTTCTTGCTGCTACTTTAAAAAAAGGGTCCACTCAGTCCTTCGCTGATGCTGCTCAAAGACAGGCTAATTAAAAAAGGCTAATTAAGGTGTCTCTAAGGTGTCTGCAATGCTGTACTACGCAAGTCTGTGATAGCCGTTTTAATGCCCCATCACGGCTTCTCTAGGTGCCAGGGGTAAGATCAGGCGGGGGCGTAGCGGGGGGAGGGGGTGGTTTGTGTATGTGTATGTCTGTGGGGTGAGGTGTGCTAGGTGTGTGTGTGTGTGTGTGTGTGTGTGTGAGTGTGTGAGGGGGTGGTTTGTGTATGTGTATGTCTGTGGGGTGAGGTGTGTTGAGGGTGTGTGTGTGTGTGCGTTTGTGTGTGAGTGTTTGTGGGGTGGGGTGTGTTGGTGTGTTTGTAGGTGTGTGTGTGTGTCTGTGTGTGTGCATGGGCATGTATGAGTGTTGGGAGTGTGTATGTATGGGCATGTATGAGTGTGGTGTGGGATGCGGTGGGGTGGGAGTATTAGGATGATTCTTAAAGCCCAGAATTGACAGTGGGGACATTTGAGGATTTTTTTATAATAATAATGACAATTATAATAATAATCTTTACTTGTATAGCACAATTCATACATACAAGATGCAGCTCAAAGTGCTTTACAGTTTGGCAAGAAGACCACAAGCCAACAGTTGTTGCAGCCAAGTGGCGCTGGAGCAGACAAACACATAGTATTATTAATATGAGGCACGCCCAAAATGCTATTCTGTCATAGAGCCCAGCATTTCTAGCTGTGCCCGTGAGGTTAGGTGATGTGAGAGACAGGGTTGTTTGTTGTAATTGTGCCTGGTTGTGTGACTGCCATGTGTTACTGCTAATTCACACTGTCAGCAAAATAGAAAGCTGCATAGTGGTTCTGTCCGGTCCGGTCCAGTTTGTCTCACCTGTCCTGCCCTCTGCAGGTTGCCGAAGTGCACGTCTGGGATGAACAGAACCGGCTGGGCCTCCAGGTCCGTCATCGTTTTGAAGAACGTCGCGTCGGATTTCTTGGGCTGAGCGATCACCCCCATGCTACCGTCTTTTCCTATTAAAGGAGGAGGAAAGGAAGAGCAGCTATTTTGTTTTTTTTTGTTTTTTTTTATTTGAATTGATCCTTACTTGATCATTGGCAACATTTTGTTGAGCACTTATTGTCTGTATTTTTAAATGCATATGACACCATTTTTGCTAGGATTTTGACAGAACACAATGTAAGAGATGACATCACAATTGATCCAAAAAACACCTCAGGGTGAGCAAATAAAATGGAATGTCTCAGAAGCAACATGGCACATGTAAAAGCACATGGTGTGTACATAACGTCTTATAGCCTGTCATAGCTCCTTATAGACAAAGACATTTATATTTCCTTGATCATACACTGTCATAAGGTGATTTGTTGGGAACAGATCTCACCTTTGGCTTTCTTGCGATTCTGCTTCCTCTCCTCGTCTCGGATCTTGCGTTCTGCCCCCTACGACACATTTTAACACCCAATCGGATTACTCTTTTAGCGCGGACGCTGACTGACACACAATCTGATTGGCTGTTTGCCAGCAGAGGCCAATCCAAAGCAGTGAATATAATCCTCACACACACCACTGTGTGTCTGTAGTCCTCTTACAATTCACCGGCCTGTTTCCTGACTAAAAACAACCCGTCAGTCAGGTCTCAGGCCTCTGGCCTCTGAAAACCAGCATTAGTAACCAAATACCACTGACACTGACTTGTTTTGTATGTTTCTGTTTTAATGCAAAAAAATAAATGATTAAAAAAAAAACTGCCTGTATCATGCATGCTTTAGCAATGTAGTACTGTAATGTTGGAATGTAATGCATCAATGTATTTATACCTCTATTACATTCATGGTATTATACATACAAAATACATAAACGGGCAATTAATAATCAAATGCATTACCATTATACAAACTACTCCAAATGTCCCCTATGTAACACACATACTACATACATATGACACATACATACTACTACCATTGTCAAACACATGGGCTTTTAATATTAAACATACTACTCATAGTGTCAGAGTTACAGGGTTATACCCCTATTTAATATGCGCACTCAATATACACACTCCAAAGTTAATTGCATGAGCGTCTAACGGTACTTCCAGTGACAATGACATAGGCTCATACCTCCCTGTTCAGTGCACAAATGGCTGCACACATCAATGTGTAAGTCCACCATTCACCACCAGGGGGCAGCAAAGGGTCAAACCATTCAGAATCGGACTACAACTCAACCAACCGTATAGCAAAACACTGTGTTCTGAGTTTAGACAGACTTGTCTCACTGAAAGATTGGACTTGACTTAGTACACCCTAATTGGAAAATACATGTGGTATTAACTACAACTATACATTTGTTACATATTCATTATCATTCCTAAAGTTGACTAAAATGAGTTTTTTTTTGCAAAAAAATTACTAAAATTAGCAATTTTGCAAAGGATGCTACATATAAGTTAAGGGAAACCTTTTTGCCAAATTATGTACAGCACCGCCCACCCACCCACACACACAGACACACCACCCCCACCTTAGTCTGGCTGCTCCCTGTGATTGATCTTGAGTGAAAGTCTCTGGGAGGCTCATATTTCAGGCGTGAGCGTGAGTGCGGGCCCTCACCTTGTCACAGAAGACCTTGATCTGGCAGAAGGCTCTGTGAAGGGGCTTGTTGCTGCGGTTGTTGTAGCTGTAGGTGTCGATCTGGATCATCAGAGGAAGGCCCTTCACCCCCTTCTGGGACGAGAAGTCCGTGCTCAGGCAGTTCACTGTGATGAAGATCTGGGGCCCCAGACAAACACACACACACACACACACACACAAATAAACAAACATCAGTCCTGGAGGAAATGTTAGGGCATAAGCAAGTATTCAAAAAAGTTGGTTTAGTGACTAACCCAGCTAAGCTTACTCAGTAAGTTGTAAACCTCCTAATAGAACGGCCCTGAAGGTTCATCCTTCTATCAGAACAAAGCCACGGGGCTATTCTATTATAAGATTTACCACTTGCTCTGAGTTACAGTAACATACCCAGGTAAGTGATTAGAAAACCTGCTTTCTGGAATATCCCCTGGTGCCACAGACAAACACACACACACAAATGAAATAAGCAAACATCAACCCTGGGGGAAATGTTAAGACGTAAGCAGTTGCAAGCAACACACACTGTATCCTAAGAGTACAACACAACTACAAATAGAATCAGCTATCATAGGCCCAGTGGAGAAACACACGGCTCCTGATTGTGATAGGCTCTATGTGTTTCTTTTGAAGCCTGCCACACTACTACTCTCTGCTTCGCTGGGCAAATAGCTGGAAGCACGCTTCATAAACCCCTCTGGCATCATGTTGTCTGCTCTGTAGATCAATGGCTGTTTGAGGAAACTGAAGTTTATGAGCAGTGCAGAGCCTCTGTCTGCTTGGCTTGACTATGCCTATGGTCAAAACATTAGTCATGTCACACCCAATAAAAAGCTATTCATGAAGAAGTATGCAGAATGTATGAAGTATGAAGAAGTGCTAAAGTGACTCCCTGGGTTTACTCTATTAAAGTTGTAGCCACAGGTGGGCCTTTGCCCACCCACTTGTCAATCCGGCCCACCCAATCAGGCTCCATAAGTTTGATTGACTGTTTTAGTCATAGAAATAACCTATGTGCCCAGCTGACTTTTTTCTGGGCCCACCCATTTTATGACTTTAGGACCAGCATTTTCTGACCATGCTTGTTTTTTGTCTTCAATTGTGTACACAATTATGTTTTACAAGACATCACCTAATAAGTGATGAGAACAACTTTGCAACAATGTAGAAGAGGGAAAGAAACACTGACAAACATGACACGTTAAGTGGGAACACTGAGAGTGATGCAACCACAGCCTGCTGACATTAACGGAGTAGCTGTCTGCTATCTGACAGCAAATCATCTGCCATCGCTTTGAGCAGTGACACGCACGGTGTGGTGATGTTTTATATGTGTCATTGTCCCGCTGCAGAGTCGGTTATGGTAATGACCCAGCTTGGTTTATGTGAGAAAGTTTTTGTGCTATACTCCCATCGCTCCTGCCTGCCTGCTGCAACTTGTCCCTTACATACACACACACACACACACACACATACACACACGCACACGCACACGCACACACACACACCTCTCTGCCTGCCAACACTTTTCAATCGAGGGCCGTGGGGGACACACACACTCTCTGTGTGTAAATCTCTTGCAGTGGGACTTCCTTCGACTCCCGTTATTAGATAACTGAAAATATTTTCCCTTTTTCAAAAGTCATATATTTAAACACAAGGACTGCATGGCTAGAAAAATTACATTAGAACTCTCCACCATGACAACCCCATCAAGTCTTTCAGTTATATGTTAACTTGAGTTTAACTGGAGCTTAGAGTAATCCAAATAGCCTTTGGCGGTTTTAGTGCAAACTGAAAACAGCAGCTTTCTTTGCTGTGCAGCTGATTGCTGTCTTTAAAAAAAAAACATCAAAAAACACTAAGACTAAGGCAAACGGTATTTTTTTGTGTGACCTAATGTGGATCCACGTGACACCTGAGACATTCTCACACACGGCATCGTGGGACACTCCCTCACATATAAACCTGGACTTACTCAGGTGAGGTTGGGCATATCATACACACACACACACACACACACAAATACACACACACACATACAAAAAAACTATTTTCCCACCATTTCAACCGTCCTACCTATCCATGTCTCAGCTTGTGTGAATCATTTCACTCGCTGGTCACATACAGACACAAAGACACACAAACACACACACACACACACACAGGCACTCCTGTAACACACTCTTGTAAAGGACTCTGTGTTTCTTTCTGAAGGCTCCGGCACTCTTAGGGATACTGCTGGCCTGAGATAATGGGCTGCTTCTGGAAATACAGAAGTTCAGAACTTCAGAGTGGTTTCCTACTAGGCTACGTAATGCCTTAGGTAGTCAAAGCAATTAGACATTAACCAATATAGCAACAAGCCATTTTGTAACAAGCCAACTGTACTGGAACCTCTGAATAACGTACCCTTTTATTTTACATTCTGCATGTAAATGTACTCCAGAAAGGTGCAAAAATGTACTTGTTTAAAATGTTGTAGTTTCTTGTCATTCATTACAGGTACCACAACAAATATAATTTTTAGGATTTCACAAACATATTGAATAACACATAGAGAAATACACGTCTCTTGATTGTGATAGGCCCTATGTGTTTCTTTGAAGCCTGCCACACTACTACTCTCTGCTTCGCTGGGCAAATAGCTGGAAGCACGCTTCATAAACCACTCTGGCATCATGTTCTCTGCTCTGTAGATCAATGGCTGTTTGGGGAAACTGAAGTTTATGACCAGTGCAGAGCCTCTGTCTGCTTGGCAAGGCCTCTTAACTGCAATACTAAGTGGTTTTCGTCTTTGATTGCTGTACAGGTTGGAAGTGGAATTGTCTCTCAGAGAGACGCTCCGCTCTTCCAAACTTAGTTAGAATGGTTATAGCATACAGAAAGCAGCAAAGTGAATTCAGAAGTGTCTTTCACCCAGTTACAAGCTGATGAACCCCTGAAATGATTTCGGAAACATTATTTTAAGGTTGAAAAAAAAAAAATCCTTAGTGTTGCGTTAACTGCTACTCGTTCAGAAAATGCAGGTGGGGTAGGTGGGGTGGGGACAACAACTCACTACCACTCACTACCAGTCACTACCACTCACTACCAGTCACTACAACTCACTACCACTGACTACCAGTCACTACCACTCACTACCACTCACTACCAGTCACTACAACTCACTACCACTCACTACCAGTCACTACCACTCA